>JBAWJQ010004729.1:0-140751 GCA_037783105.1 Bactrocera zonata
CATGTGCTTTTCTTTCGGAAACATAAACTGGAAATGATGGATATCAACCCTATCGACGTCGCTCATCAGACGACAATGGCAGAACATTCAGCATTCAACTTAGAAAAGTAAATATCGAAGTTGACAACACATGGATCGTACTATATTCACCATTACTGTTTAATTCATATTCAAAACTCATATCAGTGAGGTGAAATCGATAAAATACATTTGAAAGTACGTCACCAAAGGAAGCAACATGGCGGTTATTGGTCTTAAACGATACGGTCGATACGTGAACTGCAATAAAGAAGTCATAAACGTTTTCCGACTGTTGTGCGTCTCGCAGTAAATTTGGTGAATGGCCAAAGAGAGTATTTCAACCCAGAGAATACAGTATAGCCAGTGGAAACATCGCTAGCAACAAAATTAACATTGACGAGTTTTTTCTCAACTTTCGTCAATGATCTATCTATCTATTCGGAAATACCTTGATATTATGCACGAAATGCATCGTCGAAGAAATAGTTACGCAAAAAGCAAGGCCAACCAGTAGATTGACATCTAGGTGTCTTATCAACTAATGGATTAGGACGAATTTACACAATCCACCCGAAAAACTACGATTGTTTCTACCTTCGGTTGCTATTGATTAATGTACGCGGTTCACCTTATTTGAGTCATTGCTTACTGTGAATGGTTAGATGTGTGCAAGCTTTGGAGAAGTAAGAAAGCAATTACAATTCCTGGAACACGTTAATCACTGGAATGAAAATGAAGTTTGCATACTTCGACATTGCCAAAGACATTTTACATCGTTTTCGTTAAAAATTGGAAATGGTACAATTTCGGTTGATACCGGTGGTTCGATATCAACTCCATCTTGCCTTTATCAATTCACGAAAGATGAACTCATCACAAATGTTCGGACATTGGCCAAATTATCGTAGCTACGATTCCTTAAGTACACGCGCAATGTTAGCTGCCAAAAATACCGATGTTGTTGACTTAAACTGGAAGTTTCAAAGTCAAATTCCGGGAGACTTGCGTTCATACAAATCGATCGATCGTCTTGACAATGAAGACGACGACATGAATTATCCAGTGGAATTTCTAAATTCTTTGGACAGGCTTGGTATGACACCACATCATTTGCGTCTCAAAGTAGGATCCGTCGTTATACGTATTATGTTTCGCAATCTTCATGCGCCGAAACTGTGTATTGGAACCCGACTGATTGTGACTCACCTATCGAATACAAGGGGGAGAATGCTTGATTCTACGAGTTCCTATGAGTTCTAACGATTTCCCATTTCAGTTCTTCAGGACCTAAAGATATTCGCATAGTGTGACGCATAAATTTGGAAATGATATGTTTTTCACACGGCCAAATATACGTGGCATGCTCACGAGTAACAGAACCATCTTTTCTGTACACAGGAACAGAAACCAAGAAAAGTTGTTTACAAAGCTGCGTTAGATTGAAAACAAAAAAAAAACAAAAAATGAAATGATGAAATGATGAATTAACTTTCTTTTCATTTCAAAATACATAATTTCACGCAGGACAACGGCTGCGGGGTCAGCTAGTATTAAAATATATGCGCTTGAAAACCACATGTAACCTTTTGCGGTGTTCCACTACCCCAAAACCGATTGACTCGTAATATTTTGTAAAACTAGTTTAACTGTTATGATTTATGCCACTTGATAATTATAGAGAATTCTTCATAAAACAAACTACCCTAATGCTTCTTTAAAATCAAAAAATGTACTTAATTGTTTTGCTTTCATTACGCGACTCACTCACATATGTACGTGCACATTTCCATTGCAGATGGCGTCGGATTGCCAACGAATATATGACAGCGTGTTCAGAACAGCACCCAACTCATCGAGAATGTGTAACACACCACTGATCAAGGAACCTACACTTGCATCGCCAGCAACAAGCACAACTACACGGCGCAGCGGACGATGGAGGTAAAAGTTTTGGGTGAGTTAAAGTAGAAGTTGAGGTTGCAGTTGATGCGGCGAAATTTTCGTTGATAACACTGGTAGTGCTGTTTCGATTTGATGCTCAAGTTGGGTGGCTACAAATTTGGAAATTTCACCAGAATCATTTTAATTTGTCTGGAGTACCTAATGAAAAACCGCAAAATGATGAAATGTTTGCGCCTAGCTCCATACGAGTTTTGGTAAATTTTGAAACTTGTATATAGAATAATACAAAATAAGCTACGAAAATATACAATAAAATCCGCAAGTGGTAAGCACTGCTCGGTATGAATGGCTGAATTTAATTGTTGTTGCTTTTACGAATTCGGAAAAGTTATTGCGAAATAACTTGTGTTTAGCATAACTAAATTTGAGCATATATTCGGAGAGTAGTAGCCAGAGGTTTAGAAACTTAGAAAGCATTTAAGTTGAACTTTTAATAGGATTTAGCTACAAATAATTTTCATTAATTTATTTGCGGCTTATTTTATTAATAAAATATTTCTTTTAAGATTTTAATTTTAATTTTATTATATCTTTTGTTTATTTATACAAAAAAGGATATCTAAAAAATTCAAGTATGTACTGAATGTGCAATAGTGAGTTTGCAATGAACTTCTTAAAAGCCAAACAACATCGGAGACACTGAAAAGAAAATAATCGTATATCTACAAAGTTTGTCGGAAAGTAATAATCCTAATTTTCTTCTGCCGCGACTGTACTGCGTAGCGTGCGCGCGCCGACTGGATTCGGTGGAAGCCGATCCTAACTAACGAACGAGCGGCTGGTTGTTTCCGAGGGTCTGGAGAGTCAAAACAAACATTTTCGCGCAAGCCGAAAATGTTGCGTTCGTTAGAGCAGAGATACGCCATTAAATTCTGTGTGAAACTCGGTAAATCTGCGACAGAGATGTTTGATATGATCAAGCAGGCTTACCCAGATTTTGCTTTAGCAAGAAGTGGTGTGTTTCGCTGGCTTCAGGCCTTTTCGCAGGCCGGGCAGAAGTTGCTGATGAAGACCATGCTAAGAGACCTGCGACTTCGACAAACACCGACAATGTGACTCGTTTGGGCAAAGTTTTGAACTATGCCGTCGATTAAGTATTGGTTTAATTGCCCAGATATTAAATTTATTGACATTGTAATGGAGAACTTGGCAAGGTGTGTGCGAAGATTGTTTCGAGAGTAAGTGTGCCAAGCAGATTTGAACATTGGTGAAAGTGACCCCCAATTTTTGAATAACGAAATCACAACTGACGAGATCCTTGGATCCTTGAGTATGATCCCGAGACGAAGTGGCATTTTGAGACGACAGAGGGGATCCAACCAGCATGCACCTCGGCTTTCAAGGCTATTCCGGAGAATAGTAATAGACGAAGAAAGTTTTTAAAGAATTGTTACGATTGCTTTAATATTTTTTTTTAAATCGTCTGAGTCCTATTACTTTCCGGACAAACCCTATAAGTTGCGTAAGACTGATTATTCTTAAGCGTAATTTATATTTATAACTTTGGCCACACTCTCTTCACTAAAGCCACACAAAACGGTTCTAAATGCTTTGGGAACAGCATCTCTATTATATGAAGTATAAATAATACGAAAATATTTTAAAAGGTATTGACTATTTTTAACACCACATTTTAGCGCCAATGTATAATATTGCCTTTTAATAACAATTAATTTGAAGAATTTTCAGCAAACAATACGCAATAAAAGCCTATAGTAAGTGCACATGCCAAAAATATGAAAATTAAGAAAATAAAATAATAAAAATATTTAAAAAAGATGTAATACAAATAACAATATAAAAATGAATTTGGACGCCACTCACAATAACAAAATATTTTAATTTGCATTAAATAATTCGCAACTCGTAAAAAATATTTTCAAATTTAAACTTTACGCTATTTCAATTACCTATAAAAATGCATTTTTTTCAAGCCTGCTAAAACAATAAAATGCACTAACACATACATGCATGCTCACAAACAGTTTTACAAAAATACATCCACATGCTGGCATTTTCGCTTTCACCCACAAAAATGAAAAGAATACACGAAAATATGTTACAGTTTAGCGGTGTTGAAATGAAAGAACAACACACACACTCAAACAGCACTCACTCACTAAAACTATTTCAATTGTTCACCTGCGTTTTTCCATACTTTGTTCTGCTACTACTCTTCTTCTTCTTTACCTTTTTCCACTTTATTCATAATTTTCACTGCTGCTGTTTTTACGCTATACCTGTGTTTTTTACCGTTATCTCTTTGTCCTACCTCTGTGGTTTTGCATTTGGTGCGCATTTTGTTGTTGTTGTTGCTTAAATTTTCCCTTCATTGCCCTGCATACGAAATCTTTTTGCATTCACTGTACACACACAGAAATACGCACCCACACATACATACGTAATAGACACACCATCGGTCACCGACGATGAAGTGATAGATGCAGCCAAAAGGTTTGGAAATACCAAAACACCGCGTCTAGACGGAATCCCCAACAAGGCGCTAAAAACGGCTATAACACACAAAGCGAGCCCTTTCTCACAGCTCTTTACCCGCTGTTTGCAAGAAGGTGTCTTTCCAAAAATATGGAAGAAACAGCGCCTAGTGCTTTTGCAGAAACCAAACAAACCGGCTGGAGAACCAAGCTCGTACCGCCCTCTCTCCATGCTAAACAGGCTTGGTAAGATCTTGGAGAGAATAATATGCGGACGTCTGGAGAAGCATCTGGAGCAAGAATATCCAGGACTCGCCGAAAACCAATTCGGTTTTCGTAAGCACAGGTCAACCATCGATGCGATCACAAAAGTGACAAATGTGGCAAACAAGGCCATCGAAGGAACGAGGTGGATGTATGGTACGAAAGAATACTGTGCAGTCCTAACGTTTGACGTTAAAAATGCGTTTAATTCTGCGTATTGGCCATACATAGTGAGCGCTCTCGAATGCAAAGGAACACCGAAGTATCTGTTGAGAATTATCTCCAAATACCTGTCGAATAGGCTGCTACTCTACGATACAAATGAGGGACCGAAGCAGTACAGGGTGACGGGAGGGGTACCACAAGGCTCAGTGCTAGATCCACTGCTGTGGAGTGGAGTGCTTCGACTGCCATTAGAAAGAGGGGTCCAAATTATCGGGTACGCCGATGACATTACGGTAACGGTGGTAGGGAAAGAAATCAGTCAAGTAGAAAGCTTATGTGAAGACACCGCCTTAAGAATAAAGAGCTGGCTCACGACAAAAAAACTCCAACTAGCAGCCTAAAAAACGGAAGCAGTGCTAATTACCAGCAGAAAAAAAATAGAAAATGCTACTTTTAATATTGACTGCCATAGCATAACGACTCAGCAGTCGTTAAAATACCTAAGCGTTGTAATAGACACGCGGGTAAATTATTACACGCACATTGAAAAAGGATGTGCAAAAGCGACGCGAATAACGGTGGTTCTATCCAGGATGATAACTAATATTGGAGGACCAAGCCAGGGCAAGCGAGCACTCTTGGCTAAAGTGAGTCAGTCGGTACTAATGTATGCGGCGCCAAAATGGGGACCAGCAATGCATAATAAAACATACGCGAAGAAAGCAAGATCTCTGACTCGGCTTAATGCAATAAGAGTTATTTGTGGATTCCGCACAGTGTCACACGAGGCGGCCGGGGTCATATCGGGCATCATACCACCGGACATAATGGAGTTAGAGCTCAAAAGAGTTTACGAAAAATCAAGAAGCGCAAGGAGGCGTCTTACAACAGCGGAGCGAAATAAGGAATGGGAGGAAAGCTTATGTGAGTGGCTGAGGCGCTGGGACATAGCAGAAAATGGAAGGTGGACATATAAGCTAATCAGAAACGTGAAAACATGGGTGGAGAGGAAGAACGGCGATTCTGATTACTACCTGACGCAGTTCCTGACCGGACACGGATGCTTTCGAGAGTACCTGTACAAATACGGTCACGATAGCGGAACAGAATGTTCATTCTGCGGTAATTGCAGCGAAAACGCAGAGCATATTTTCTTTCACTGCCCGAAATTCGAAGCAGAAAGAAAAGACGTAGAAATTATTATCAACGAACGTGTGACTCCAGAGAATATCATGCACCACATGATAAAAAAGCAAAATCGTGTGGAATAAAGTGAAGAATTGGTCCGCAATTGCCCTGCAAGAACTAAGAAAAAAAGGAAAGACAACGAAGTAGCGAAAGCAGAAGAGTAAGAGAAGAGTAGTCCAGAAAGTCGTCCACAAAGAGTCTGTTTTGGCTGAGCCTGGTCCTGCGAAGAAATGCTTAACGGCAGTCCCGTAGGATCAGTGAAATGCAGTCAGAGTTAGGGTTTAGTACGTAGACGTAATGTTACGCAAGCTCAACATGGTCATCCATACTGAGCGTGGTCCCGAAAGAGGTGTACCCTTAGCGTGCAGTATGAATCGTGCATGCCGTCTAGGACTGACGGTATCAATTAAAGATTCCCCCTTCGAAACAAACAAAACGAACGAAAAAAAAACCACACATACAGACACACAATATAGTTTTGAACATCACATCATCACTTTGTTTTCAACTCCAATTAGAAATTATCTCGGGAACTCATAACGATTTCAGTATTATTCCTTCTTCAGTGTTTTTTAATTTTTCATAGGTTGGTAAACGAAATTCGGGTTTTTCATTCCTAAAAACACTAGTACACACAGTTCCAGATTAAAACTCTAACCGTGTAACCACGGTTCATTACATTACGTAATTATTCTTCCATCAGCACAACAGATCAGAAACATCATTACGGTTCCTTTAGTTGTGGCTGTAGCGTTATTTAGGAGGAACTGACGAGTGTTTTGAGTTGAATATGTTGAGCATGCAAAGAGGTGGTTAGAGTCATACTCTATCTCCTCCAGTGCGTTCTTCTTAACCACACTTTCCTAGCAGTTTTGATGGCAAAAAAGGAGAAACGATTACCAGAGCTTGGTTTGAGGACGCTATGATACAAATGAACTAGTACGAAATCAAAGCGTGCGAGGATTTTTTTTTACTTGGAACTCAATCTCTAACAAAACTAGTTCTTTTCCCATACCAAAAAAAAATGCAAAAATAGTATTCCGACTTAAAATTCATTGCAAATTTTTCCAAGTGATTACGTTAAGCAAATGTTTCAAGTGCAAACATATAAATGCATACACTGTGTAAGCAACTGAAATTTCAATAAAACACTCGAAAGCGCAAGTAATAATATTTTCCACAACCCACCCTCCACCTCAACCACCTTTGCTTTGTCTCTTCAGCATTGCACTGCACTTGATCAACATGCCTGCTTGCCTGCAATGAAAATTTATGCGAATGATCAGCATGCAGCACACGCACCATGAATTTTGCACAACATTAAGCACCTTATAATTCACCAACAAACACCGCATACGTTCACCATACATACCCAGCGCACTTTAAGCTCTCACTTCTACTGCATCCACTTTTTATCTAAATATGTATTGTTTGAATTTCAGCAAAGCATATGCGCCTGCTCTCTTAAATAACTAACAAAATCACGTCCGTTAAAATGCATCGACTTATTACGCACATTTTTTGGTTTTCTTCAACATTTTTCAGTAGTAAACTCCAGCGCTCTCTTTTTGGTTGTCCTTTCTTTGAAATTCTAGTATTACTTTTTACTTTTTTCAGTTCTTCCTCTTCTTCTTCCTTTGGTATCCACCATTTATCTCATGTGCACATCACGATTTGCATTTTGCATTTCTGAATTTCTGCACTTTTGCATCTTTTGTGGTCAAATGATTCGTATATGTGCAAGTAGAATATAATTGACAGTATTACTAAAGTGCAGTCTTTGATGAGGAATCATATTTCTCTTTATATTAAATTCCAACAAAAGTCTTTTATTTGAATGAATTAAATTATATTGGACCTGAAGTCGTGTCTCAAAAAGCACATATTTCCAATTCAATTTGATTGCATCGAAAGTCTTCTCATTGAAAGAAACGTGATTTTTTAACATACTTTGTCATTCTATATTCACCATGTACCATGGGACTCATGTACCAAGGCATACTTACTAGTAAAAGAAATCATACTTTTATATATATGTATTTGACATGACTCAGATAAAACTATAGTTTTCTTCATAAAATCAAAGTATTTATTCAATTTTTGAGACCCTTTCTGTAGAATAAAATGATTCGAGCATATTTAAGCAGCTTTGCCCCTCTGTTCCACTTTGGAGTCTAATTACCTCGAAATTAAGAAACTTTTAGCTCGTCATTATATGACCTATAGATATCTTATTTGTCAGGTCTGACGATTAGATAATGACAGTGGACTGTTTAAATTCCTAACAATTAGTATGCAATTGGTAACACGAAGAATACAACTTCTTTTGATATTAATCGGTCCTCCAGTTATTTACAGATTTCAGTAAGAGTCAAATGAATTTAAATAACGCCGATTTATAACTTCGGTCTACCATCCGTCGACTTGTTATTTCTTAATCTTAGACCCTTTGAAGAGAAATAAAACATTTAAATTATTTTTTTAAATAATTGAGAATAAAAATATCTGCGTCTTCAGTTTTTCAGGTCCTTGTTATAGGAGTTATTCAAATATTCCTCAAATATTATTTGGTGAATATAGAAGCGGTCTTTGATCAGATTGAATTCTAACTCTCTTTTCTCATAGAAAAGTTTTTAAATATTTTTTAGTACAATACAATTTTTAAAGTTAAAATTCGAATTAAATTTTCGCCACCCTATATATATATATATCTCCCTTAATTATGAAATATTTAGCGGCATTTAATTATTACGAAACATGCTGTAAACCCTTTAATTTAGGTGAAATTAATGTAACAATACTTCGACACCCATCAATATGTACATGGCTTCCCATACTTATGGGAGTATTCTCATGTAATCACTTCGAAAAATTGATTTGTTTTTTTTTTCATATTTTACCCTATACCTAATGAAAGCATGCTGTGAAAAATGCAGACCGAAATTCATAGTATTTGATAAGGTACAGCTCATAGTCGCCGACGTGTCGTAAGCGACTGTCTACTAGGCGCCATAACAAGTCTGCAGCTGCTACGTTTCTAAACGCATTTTTCTCGAATCATCATTTTCATGAAACTGTCATTTACTTATGTTCTTCTACTCATTTATAGTAGTTATCGTCCCTACCAGAATTGTTTATTTTCGAAAATATTTTCATATTTCCTTAAACGATTTTTAACGTGACTTTTTTTGAAGTTCGACATTTTTTTTTAATGAAATTGATTATATTTGGTAGGGACGATAGCCGCAGAACTACTGATTAATAATCCATTAGATTTTTTTATTTCAGACAACATGAACAGCCGTTATCACCATGACCAGTGAACTACTTGTTGGGGACTACTTTGATTTAAAAAGAATTTATATTAAAAATGTAAAAAACAAAAAAAAAAAAGTTTTTGTACATTTCAAAATACAAATAAAAATATATTAAAAAATTAAAATTACTGAATTTTGTTGTCGCATAAAAAAAAATTCCTAAACAGTGGTAAAATGTATGCGTTCATATGAGAGTACCCCCCTATGCGCATACCGTACATATTTGCATGAATAAGTATGAACAAATAGCTTCAGATCTATCAAAAATTGGAATTCGTTGAATGACATAACGGGAAAACCGAGCTAGGTACATACATACAGCTATGTTTACTTTTGGTTAGAGGCAAACTTAGCGTTCTTGAATTTGAAAAACACACAAAACTATTGTTAATTAATGCAAACCACGAAACCGCAACTCAAATCAAAATGGACAAATTAAAAAAAAATATCGCACAGACATACATACAAAAATGTATATGTACGTGCGTGAGGGAAGACCGCATTGGGCTCACACAAGTTCACTGCGAGGGAAAAGTGAAAATGTCACAAAAAATTGTAATTTGGCGCAACTGCTAGGCAATACATACACAGATGGAAAACACAAACAAGAGGAACAAGCAGAATTGAGCTTTTTATAAGCCTATTGATTTAGCGATCTGCCGCAGACTGTATAAATGTGTATACGAATACATCAATGACTATGGGAAACTTCAGCTGGTTAGGCGTTAAACTAAACGAAGCAATAAAGCATTGTCAATTACTTCCTCGACGAGTAGAGAAGCAGATACCATACTTTTTTACATCGACGCGATAAAAACCATTATCCACAAAGTTTTTACAAAAACTTGAATACAACTTAAAAAGCTGAATCGAACCTTTCCAGGAAGTAACAAAGGTTATTAGGGTGGGCCATATAAAATTTTAAATTCGAAGATAGGGCGTAAAAGATTGAGTGTAGCGTTTGCTGTATGGCACATAACGCCGTCCTGCTTGGACCAAATGTTGTCCAAGTCTTCCTCTTCAATTTTCTTGAAGAAAAAGTCGGTTAACATTGCGCGATATCGCTCATTATTGATGGTTGCGGCAGTTCCTTCTTCATTTTCGAAGAAAAATGGGCCGATGATTCCACCAGACCAAAATCCGCACTATACAGTGATTCGTGCAGGATGCATTGGCCTCTCGACGATTACGTGCGGGTTTTCTGTGCCCCAAATGTGACAATTCAGCTTGTTAACGTAACCATCAAGGTGGAAATGAGCCCCGTCCGAAAAGATGATTTTTCCGTAAAATTTACCATTTTCGGTCAAATGAACTTTGGAAAAAAGTTTTCCATATTTCCCAGTTTTGTTCTAGTGAATAGCGATCCATTTCGTACATTTTTGCCTTTTTACTGAATATCTGTCACTTTCCGAACGATATTTGACATTTCCAATGTCTAAATATTGATAATTCAAATTTAAAACGTTAGATGGCCCACCCTATAGTTTAAGTACTAGTATATTCATTAAAGCCGAAATTGTACTAAATATTTGTATCTCAAATCATTTCTAAGTAAGTATTTGAATTGTCACTAATTTCTCAGAGTAGGAAACCCAACCACCTATCGTGAGACCCAGTATTTATTATTGAATAATATTCGACCGAATAGACCACGTCCAGCACGCAGTAAGGAAATTTTAGCAGCCGATGCTGAGAGTGTACTCGAATACCATAGAGACTGGAATGACTGTCGCATTTTACGCCGAGATCTTTCTATTGATCTGTTTTAGCCGTTTTTTTCAATTGCTTCAATCTCATCAGTTGTTGGCAGTAAAATGTAGGACCAATCGTTCGATCAGGTTGGATGATTCAAGGCGTCTATCCTAGTTTTGCAACCATTTGTTGTATGTTCTTCGCACATTATTGTCGTATTTGATTCACTTTTCGTCTCCTGTTAACATTCGCTTCAGAAATGGTTCGATTTTATTTCGTTTTCGCAAAGACCGAATTCACATCGGGTTCATTAAATTTTTCACAGACAATTCATGTGGTACCCAAACATCGAGCTTCTTTTTGTAGTCAGCCTTTTTAAATGGTTCAAAACCGTTTGATGATAAATGTTAAGTCAAGTTATGTGACGATCCTGGTCAATCCTTTCCATAATTTCATAGACTCTTTTAACGATAGGTCACGAGATGCATCTTTCACATCGAAATTTCCAGAACGGAACGGAAGTGAACGAACCATTGTTGGGCTACACGAACTGATACAGCATCGTCTTCGTATACGTCACAAACTTCATTGGTTTCTTGCCTGGCATTCTTCCCTTTTTTTGTACAAAAATTTTAAAATATATCGAATTTCTTCATTATTTTCACTTCGACTTCCCCGAATTTATTTATTTTTTGGTTAAATAAAGCTTAAAATCTGACCTTTCCATCACAATATAGTAAGACACATTGTGATTTTTTAGCACTAGAGATATACGACTGCAATGACACCTATTGACAAAATACGAAAAGACTTTTTCGACTACCTTATGCAATACTGATAGCACATTGTTGAATAAAGCAATTTTAAAATCACTTGCTATTTTCCTATGTAATAATCCAGATTTAACTAAAAGGTTAGGGTAATGCACTACTTAAATTCGAAATAATTAATGTGAGCCACTTCCTTAGAAACATAAACAGCAGTGTCTGTTGCCCAAGTTAGCAATGCCAATTAGAAATGACGGCACAGTTTTATAAGGAGTAAAGTCCAATTTATTTTGATAAAAATGAAACCTCATATTGTTTAAATATTTTGTTAACCGTCATACCCATTTAAGTAACGCTCGTTTATGAGGACGGCCCACAGTGGCATTTCGGCGGAAAAAATAGGATTTTTCCACTTTCCAATTTCAAAACTTTAATGATTTTGTTTTGTAAAGAAATATTTGGATAAGAAAAAAGTGAAATTTTATAGTTAAAAAAACTAACGGAAGTCGACGGAAAGTTATTCAATAAAATCATATTAAAATTATTGTCCAAATTAAGAATTTTTTTGTGTGTAAGTTTGGCTTTTCTTTTATTTTTTAGTGAAATTATAGCACCTACTTGTTTTTAAAAAAAAAAATTTATTGAAATTGGCAAAGTAAGCTAATTTTTATAATTTTTCAAAAATTATACTAAAAAATATCAACTTTTAATTTTTTGATGGAAAAAAACTTTATGTGCTTTGCCTTGCTTAGCCCTCTTACTATAAAAAAATGAAAGTTCCGTGTCTGTACTTTCAATTAAAAAAAAAAAAAAACAACCGCCAATTACGGTCCCTTTTAGTAACATCGATTTTATTCTTTGATGATTTGATGTCTTCAACAGACTTCTTATAACTTCGGATCCTTACATAAGTAGCTTAAGGCGTCATTCGAACAAAATTTCCTTAGAACTAGATCCCATTGTTAAAGATATCGTGCTTGCATAATATTACAAATAAAAACTAACACAATTTTTCGCCTGTTACATATTCAATTAAAACATTGCATATTATATTGGATTTTTATCAAGGTAAAGGTATAAATAACGTCACTTTGCGTTTAAGTTTAATTCTTTTTCATCGGGAGAACTCAATTAAGAAGTGTCCCGAATTTCAAGTCCCTAAGTCCAAAAATAAAAATTTTGGCAATTGCAGTTATATGGGAGGTGGGTGTGGCAGTGGGCAGTTTTCCAAGATTTTTTCAAAATTTCTTAATTTAGTCCAGAGAAGTGTTTCTGCAAAGTTTCATTGTTGTACGACCACTGCTTCTATTTTTTTCCAAGAAATGTATGGAGCGGTGCCACTGTGCGGCCTACCAATCAGCGATTTGTTATTTCTTAAACTTAGGCCGTTTCAATATAATTGTTATGGAGATACTTAAGTATTCTTCAGTAGTAAGTAAATAGCTTCAGATCTATATAGAATTGGAATACGATGAATGACATAGTCGCAGAAAAGATAGCTGCATATATTAGGCTGTCAAAAAAGTCTTGCGGTATTTTCGCTAGTTGGTGCTGAGAGCACGTAGTTCTAGTTTTATTCGTCGCATCGGGTCATGCTATACCTTTTTGGAAAGCTCATTTCACGCGCTAACACGTGTTTGATTGATTGTCGTTTCTTTTAAGTCGTTCGTGAGTTATAGCGTCGCAAACATGGAGCAAAATAAAGAGAAAATACGGCATATTTTACAGTACTACTACGATAAAGGCAAAAATGCATCTCAAGCCGCCAATAAAATTTGTGCAGTTTATGGACCCGATACAGTTTCCATTTCCACCGCACAACGATGGTTTCAACGTTTTCGTTCTGGTGTAGAGGTGGTCGAAGATGCGCCACGCTCTGGAAGGCCTGTCGTCGAAAATTGCGATAAAATCGCTGAATTGGTCGAAAGAGACCGGCATAGTAGCAGCCGTAGCATCGGTCAAGAGCTGGGCATGAGTCATGAAACCGTTATAAACCATTTGAGGAGCTTGGAGTCACTAAGAAGCTCGATGTATGGGTGCCACACGAATTGACGCAAAAAAACATCTTTGACCGTATCGACGCAAACGAATCGCTTCTGAATCGCAACGTGGGTGGGTCACTTACGATAACGTAAGGCGCAAACGGTTGTGGTCGAAAAGCGGTGAAGCGGCCCAGACGGTGGCCAAGCCTGGATTGACGGCCAGGAAGGTTCATCTGTGTGTTTGGTGGGATAGGCAGGGAATAATCCACTATGAGCTGCTCCCCTATGGCCAAACGCTCAATTCGGACCTGTACTGCCAACAACTGAACCGCTTGAGGGCAGCACTCATGCAGAAGAGGCCATATTTGATCAACAGAGGCAGAAATGTCTTACATTAGAACAACGCCAGAGCACACATATCTTTAGTGACGTGCCAGAAGCTCCGGGAGCTCGGATGGGAGGTTCTTTTGCATCCACCGTATAGTCCGGATCTCGCACCAAGTGATTACCACCTGTTTCTGTCCATGACGAACGCGCTTGGTAGTCTGAAGTTGGCCACAAGAGAGTCCTGTGAAAATTGGCCCTCCGAGTTTTTTGCCAATAGGGAAGCGAGCTTCTATAAGAGGGGCATTATGAAGTTGGCATCTCGTTGGGAACGCGTCATCGAACAAAACGGCGCATATTTGACTTGAATCGCATTATTGTAACTAATTTTATGAACAATTGAAAATTCAATAAAAATACCGCAAGACTTTTTTAATAAAATTGAATCAGCTTTTTCGGAATAAAATTTACCATACTACAGAACAAAAAGTATGTTCACAGTTAAGCCTTTTAACGAAGTATAAACTAACGAATTACCAAATTAACAGGCTTCGGTCTGAATACCCCTAATGTTGATGCGGAATTCGCATAAGTAAAATATCTTTATGCTGAAGCCGAAAGGAAATTCACAGGGAAGCTGATAAGGAAAGGAACAACTGAATTCGGCTCTCTGCCGTTGAACTGGTGTCTCTAAGTTCTGGTAGTTCTACATTGCGAAACATGGAAAGAATATAAAGGATTGAAGTGGAATAAATAAAATATTTAAACCTTAATGCAAATGGAAATCATTAGTAGTTTTAACTTTTTTACTCGGTAAGTAAGTCAGTAGGATCAACGGTATTGATCCTAAGGTGCTTGGGGAAAAGAAAAGTAGATTGATCAACGCCAGGTATACTATTCCAAACTGATGAAATTCTTGAGAATTAAGGTAAGTTTATATAATATAATACATTGTACGCGAAATTTTGCTAATAGGAACTGGTAAACACAAAAACCGTTTTTTCTTTTTTGCTCTGAATATTATGTTTTAAAGAACATTAAAATAGACCAACAACCTTTGACAGAAAAGCGAAAACTGTTTTGATTTACATCGCTAACAAGATGACTTTGCAGATTTTAAAACGAACCTGCATTTACACGAAGTGCGCTCATGACTCATCGAGTTTTCGTCAAAAAAGTCCAATTGCTAATTTCGGCGAGATAGATAATCGATTTCATCACAAACATATAAGTATAGCATTGGTATGAAATTTTGATAGGATTAAAGCTCTTTCCTAATTTGAGAAGATATTCTAAACTTAAAAAAGTTTTCTTAGACTACTGCTCAGCGAAATTCTACATACATATCTGTTATGGTAATCTATTATGAATTTCCTGTTCAGGCAGCATTAGAATATGAACTAAAACGACGATTTTTTATTAAATTTCTTCAGGGACGTAATAGCGATCTAATGGCTGCAATTAGTTCTTATAGCAACTGTGCCCAAATAATAAAGTGATGTATTTATTTTGAAAATTCTTTATGTATTCTTCCAAATCAATTTCATCCCCTTCAAAGTAATCCCCTCCCGATGCAATTCACTTATGCCAACGGATTTTCCAATCTTTGAAACACTGGTTGTAGTCACTTTCCGGGATGGCCTTCAGTTCCGTCTTCGCTGCGGCTTGAATCTCCTCCATCGCATAAAAACGCTGGGGACACCGTCTTTTGAACTGGTGAACAGCCAGAAGTCGCAAGGCGCCAGATCAGGTGAATACGGTGGTTCTGGAACGATATAGGTTGAGTTTTTGGCGAAATGATCACGAATTACGAGGGCAGTATGGGATGGTGCATTATCGTGGTGTAAAAACCAAGAATTGTCTTTCCACAATTCCGGCCTTTTTAGGCGGATAACGTTACGCAAACGACGCATAACGTTCAAATAATATTCCTTGTTGACTGTTTGACCGGTTGGAAGGAATTCACAATGCACGATACCACGCTAATCGAAGAAAACAGTCAACATGACCTTGACTTTTTAGCGACTTTGGTACGATTTTTTTGGTCTCGGCTCTCTTTTGGCACGATATTCACTCGATTGATCGGTTGTTTCGGGGTCGTAAGCATAGATCCAAGTCTCAACGCCAGTTATAATGCATTTCATAACACCCTGGTAGTCGGAAATCATCGTTTCGCACACTTCAACGCGACGCCTTTTTTCCAAAAAATTCAATGTTTTCGGTACCAGCCGAGATTTGACGCGCTTGAGGCCCGAAACATCCTCCAAAATGGTATTGCCTGAGCCTTTCGATATGCCAACTTCATCATCGAGATCTCTAATTGTTAATCGACGGGTTTTCAACACCAAATCTTTGATTTGTTGAACGTGAGCTTCGTCGGTTGAGGTTGATGGTAGCCCTGGACGCTCTCCGTCTTCGACACGTTCACGGCCGGCTTGGAGCTCACTATACCACTTGTAAACATTTTTTTAGACATAGCCTCATCACCAAAGGCTTTCTGCATCATCCTCAACGTATCCGCAGCAGAAAATTGATTCCGTAAACAAAATTTAATGCAAATTCTTTGCTCAACAAATTTCGACAATGCAAAAAACGAAAAACTCACTTTTAGCAGCTCACAAAACGACACGTATCTCAAACACTAATGAATATTTTGGCATGAAATTTGACATAAATGTGACTGATAATACTACCAACCTAAAAAAAAAAATAATTTTCCAAATCCTTCGACGCGCGCAGTTTAGATTCAAATGTTACTTTATTTTTTGGGCCCAGTAGTATTTGCATATGCAAACATTAATTTCAAGATTTCAAATGCATGGTCTTCATTCACTCTTGTAGTAATAATTGTCACCAAAAAACTTCCAAACGTACAAAAAACTGGATCACCTTAAAGTGAAAACACACAAGCATTTAGATTCAAAGCAGCGACCACATGACTGCAACTGCTGTCATCGCCATTTCCGGTCACATATTGCTGTTCCAACAACAATAAAAACAAATGCAAACTGGCAACAGCAGTCATTTCCGCACAAAACAGTGCAATATATAGTTTCTCGAGCTTTTTCCATTTAACGCTTTTCTTTAAATGCGAACATTTCGTTGGTGTTTTTTACTTGATGTTGGTTTGCCGGCCGGTTTGGTGGATTGTTATTGTGTTATGCTCCCGCCGTCAATTAGGAGCAGAGTGTAAAAAACTAAAAGCAAAAACGAAAACGATGATAAAACCATGCTGTTACAGCTTACAACAATAATAACAATAACTCTATACATAACAGTGACCAAATCCACATTCAGTTCAGTCGTAGTCGCCGAAAATAAAAATTTTAATTAATCTTTTAATTGGTAGGCACGCGAGTATTTGCACCCAAGTAGGAAAATATTTGATGGTATTAAATTTTTCAACTAGTACAAGTACATATACAAAATCGTTTCAAGATGCTCTACATAACAATTTGTTAACAGAAATTTTCAAGAATGCAGCAGGCGAATGAGCTTCAGCCACCAGCAGCCTTAGACGCCATCTAGACGAGAACGCTTTTGGACGAATTTGTTTATTGGCAAATTCTCTTTTGGTGTTGCTCATTACGTTCACATTAGTGACACGTGTCCAACTTGAGTCATACATTTTTTTGCATTTTCGTTCACATCACATTTTCGAGTTCTTTTACACTTCATGTACGCGGTGAAAAAATATTTATAACTAATTTTTATCCCCAATCACCCTCTTCTAAAACATTTCCCTCATATTATGCATATTTTCATATAACTTACAAATAATAGATAATAATATTAGAATTTGCTGGCATAATGTAAGTCTTCTTTAAAAACCGAGAGCTATAGCAACTATGGAGGGAATTTCAATATGGAAACTAGAGTCGGTTACGTAGGTTGCTATATATATTTCTGGACTAGGCAACACTAAGTGTTGCCAGGTGCAATCTGACATTTCCATTGGAAAGTTTGACATTTTTTAGAATAATATCACTCAGACGTTTTGTCATTTAATCGTGAATTGTTTTATTTACAGGGAATTAAAAAATTCATCTCGGCCAAAAATGGAATTAACTCGTGAACATTTTCGTGCGATCATTTTTCACAACTTTCGACGTGGCTTATCACGACAAGAGTGCATCGATGAACTAAAATCTTTGTATGGCAATGAAGCACCATCCTATAGCACTGCGAAAAACTGTTACAACGAATTCAATCGTGGCCGACGCTCGCTCAAAGACGAATTCCGTGAAGGTCGTCCAAAAACAGCCGTTGTGCCAGAAAACATCGATGCCGTACGTGAACTGATAATGCAAGACCGTCATGTAACATACCTTCAGATAGAGGCATGCCTATGCATTTCTCCCACCAGCATACATTCGATATTGCATGAACACCTGGCCGTAAAAAAGATTTGTTCTCGTTGAATCCCGCACAATTTGAAAATCGCTCAAAAAAAGGCTCGTGTGGATTGGTGTAAAAAAATGCTGAAAAAATACGATCGCGGTGCTTCAAAAGACGTTTATAAGATCGTCACAGGTGACGAATCATGGATCTATGCGTATGAGCCCGAAACAAAACAGCAATCGACCGTGTGGGTCTTCCATGACGAGCCAAATCCAACGAAAAAAAAAAAAAAAAACATTATCGTTGATAAATATGCCTATTTCCATTATTAGGCCAGAAATATGTATAGCAGCCCTCGTATCAAATAGAAGAATGTTATGTTAACAAATTATTAATGTATGGAAAGTTTTCCTGTGAAGTTGGAGTTTGCAGTTTGACATAAATCGACAACACTAGTTAAAAATATGAAATTTTTCCCACCAATCCGCAAAAGCATAACAAGTATAATTTTTTAATCGTTGCATGATTCCTTCCCCTAAAATTTCTCACTCATTATTGCTTCCGACGCTTGTATAATATATACGCAATACATTTGTTATTGCATTAACCGAAATGTGAACAAAAACGCGTAATAAAATCCGTTAGTGCGAAAAGTCCGGAACCTATTTATGCACAGATGAACAAAAAACTTTTTGAAATTAGTGAAAACATGTGCCATTTAGAAAAAGCCACAATTAGCGCTGTCAAAGCTGTAAATGTCAAGTGCTAATAAGTGATGTTAACCGCCACACGGCAGGAACGAGACCGATACATAAAAGCAAACAAAAGTACTTGTTGTTTTTAAACAATCATGAAAGTCTGAAGTTCTTTAGACCAACATAGCTTTGCAGTGGCAAACAACAGTATTTTTATAGGAAACTACTAGCTACACAAATAAAACCCACTCGTTTTGTTGACCATTCGGCTTTTTAATGATACCACATAAAAGAGAAACATATCCTGAAACATGAGGTTTGTTGATTGATAAAAGTATGGTTTGATAAAATGTTTGATCGCTTTCAAAAAAGTGATATACGAGTAGTCTGACGTATTACAGGGGTGAATACTATTTCGACTTTACTATACACAAACATTTCCATCAGATCAGGGTGACGATTTCGTTCTAGGCACCTTGCTATCTCTAATGCCAGCCAAACAGAAATTCTCGTTGATATTAGAGTTAGTGCCAGTGATATGTGAATAAGTTACAGCTTTTATTCTTCTCCTTGCTCTTCCTTTATAAGCAAATACTTTCTTCTTCTTAATTGGCGTAGACACCGCTTACGCGATTATAGCCGAGTTAACAACAGCGCGCCAGTCGTTTCTTCTTTTCGCTACGTGGCACCAATTGGATATTCCAAACGAAGCCAGGTCCTTCTCCACTTGGTCCCTCCAACGCAGTGCCTCCCCGGCAGGTACAGCGTCGAATACTTTCAGAGCTTTTCGTCCATTCGGACAACATGACCTTGCCAGCGTAGCCGCTGTCTTTTAATTCGCTGAACTATGTCAATGTCGTCGTATATCTCGTACAGCTCATCGTTCCATCGAATGCGATATTCGCCGTGGCCAACGCACAAGGAACCACAAATCTTTCGCAGAACTTTTCTCTCGAAAACTCGTAACGTCGACTCATCAGTTGTTGTCATCGTCCAGGCCTCTGCACCATATAGCAGGTCGGCAATTATGAGCGACTTATAGAGTTTGGTTTTTGTTCGTCGAGAGAGGAATTTGCTTCTCAATTACTTACTCAGTCCTGTTGGAAAGAGTTATCCTGCGTTGGATTTCCAGGCTTACGTTGTTGGTGGTGTTTGCGCTAGTTGAAACATAGACGGAATTATCTACGACTTCAAAGTTATGATTGTTAACAGTGACGTGGGAGTCAAGTCGCGAGTGCGACGACTGTTTTTTTGATGACAGAAGATATTTCGTCTTGCCCTCGTTCACTGCCAGATCCAATTGCCTTGCTTCCTTGTCCAGTCTGGAGAAAGTAGAACTAACGGCGCGTGTGTTGAGCCCGATGATATCAATATCATCCGCGTACGCCAGCAGCTATACACTGTTATAAAAGATTGTACCTGCTCGATTAAGTTCTTCAGCTCGAACTAATTTCTCCAGCAGCAGATTGAAAAAGTCGAACGATAGGGAGTCGCCTTGTCTGAAACCTCGTTTGGTATCGAACGGCTCGGAGAGGTCCTTCCCGATCCTGACGGAGCTTTTGGTGCTGCTCAACGTTAGTTTACACAGCCGTACCAGTTTTGCGGGGATACAAAATTCAGACATCGCGGTATAAAGACAGCTCCTTTTCGTGCTGTCGAAAGCAGCTTTGAAATCGATGAAGAGGTTTTACACGGATCTTTTCCAAGATTTCGCGCATGGTGAATATCTAGTCGTTGTTGATTTGCCAGGTCTAAAGTCACACTGATAAGGTCCAATCAGTTTGTTGACGGTGAGCTTTAATCTTTTACACAATAGGCTCGATAGAACCTTACCGCGATGTGGAGGAGACTTATCCCACGGTAGTTGGCGCAGATTGTGAGGTCACCCTTTTTATGGATTGGGCATAGCACACTTAAATTCCAATCGTTGGGCATGCTTTCGTCCGACCATATTTTACAAAGAAGCTGATACATGCTCCTTACCAGCTCTTCGCCGCCGTGTTTGAATAGTATGGTCCGTCAATGGAACGTCTGCTCCATAATTATTGATTGGGGAATCGGATTCAGAGCGTACGCAGGTCTATAACACTGGAGATGTGTCTTCCGACCTTCTTTGCCCGCCCTGGCGTCGCCAAGCGCGATTTTGACATCGTGGCGGGGCAGCTCTCATAAGTGCGCTCCAAGCGCTCATAAAAGGCATCTTTGTTCACATCGTCCTTCTCTTCCGTCGGGGCGTGGGCGCAAATCAGCGATATGTTGAAGAACCTCGCTTTGATGCGGATTGTGGCTAGACGTGCATTCACCGGAGTGAATGATAGTAATCGGCGACGAAGTCTCTCTCCCACCACGAATCCCACACCAAACTTGCGCTCCTTTATATGGCCACTTTAAATGCCACAAGGATCTATTCGTCTCTGTCCTTGTCCCCTCCATCGCATTTCTTGGACGGCGGTGATGTCAGTCTTTATTTTCACGAGAACATCAACCAGCTGGTCAGCGGCACCTTCCCAATTAAGGGACCAGACATTCCAGTTGCATGCCATCAATTCGTAGTCCTTATTTCGTTTGCCATGGCCGTCATTAAAAGGGGGGGCACTCATCCGAGGCTTGTTTTTCCTTTTCATTCGTATGATTTTTTACATGGCGGGTCCCAAACCCAGCGCACAAGCTTGCGGAGGGGATGTTTCGCCTTCTCACTTTAGCTCGTCTTCAAACGGATGTTCTTAGGCTACCCAGAGGATACAAAAGAGCGGAAGTCGTTTCTGGCCACTTACCGAGTGAATGGCGATCAGAGAATTTTCCTCACTTGCGTGAGCTTCTAAACATGACTCCATCCTCCGCAAATACTTTGGTATTCTTTTTAAGAGTAATATGTTTAATATGTATAATTCAAAATTTTGTCGTACATAAAGATCATTTACGAAGCACGTGTTTGGTATTGGCACGCAAATATTACTTACACGTTTATACTTGTATTTACATAGTAAATACCACATTTATGCAAATTGTTGCAGTTCCTCACACATACTTCTATAATTATATTTGCTTTTGTGGGAACGCTTTGTGTTGTATAGTCTTGAATAGTCGCCGCTTATGTTGCTGGTTGACACTTATTCGAAATAAGATCAATATCCTAAGGAGAAAAGATAGCATAGGCTTATGTTAAAATAATACGTTAATATTATAAGATCTTCTCATAAATACATATATGTTTATGAACATGGATACTTGTATGTCTCTTATCTGCACGAGCTTTATAGTTTAGACATTTAGCGGTTAATTATATGAGAGTTTAAATTCAAATAGTTGATTTATTCACATACAACGGCTTCATTATAAAGTAAATACCGAATAAATAAAGAAGGTCTAAGTATGCATAAAGCACATGTTTCAGTAACTGCACCTCCCGAGTTTAGGTACAGTATTACAGTAGGCGAATATCCAAGGATTCGTCCTATGATCTTTTTGGAAAGTTCATCATCGATATTTAATATTTGTGGTACCGATATTCTAAAAGAACCGGATTTACCGTAGTGTCTGTATAGGTATTCGCTATATGAGGAACAGAGACATTTATGGACCATTTTGGGAACAGCTGCTGTAGCTGAAGTGCTGAAGGGAATGTTTGTTTCCGATGCGATTTATAATACAATTGTGGGAACATAAATCAATATGTTGACACATGCGCACCCTTTACTCTAGACCCACTCGCCATGAATTCATGAAATCATAAAACTATAAAATAATCAAGAGGATTATGCCCACTCTACTTTTATATTCATTTTTAGTTATATCAATACCAAAAACAAAACGTTAACTTCGGTTGCACCGAAGCTAATATACCCTTCACAGGTGCTTTTGTTCGATTTGTATGGCAGCTATATGCTATAGTGAGTCGATCTGAACAATTTCTTCCGATATTACATTATTTCTATGAGCAATAACTCATACCAAATTTCGTGAAGATACATTGTCAAATGTGAAAGTTTTCCATACAAGAACTTGATTCCGATCGTTCAGTTTATATGACAGCAATATGTTATAGTGGTCCGATTTCGACAGTTCCGATAATTGAGCAGCTTCTTGAAGAGAAAATGCC
The DNA here is from genome assembly GCA_037783105.1 of Bactrocera zonata. Taxonomy (NCBI): domain Eukaryota; kingdom Metazoa; phylum Arthropoda; class Insecta; order Diptera; family Tephritidae; genus Bactrocera; species Bactrocera zonata. The sequence goes on from JBAWJQ010004729.1 coordinate 23,253, forward strand.
GTTTGCAAAATTTCAAAACGATATCTTAAAAACTGAGAGACTAGTTCGTATATATCCAGACGGACAGACAGACGGACATGGCTAAATCGACTCAGCTCAACATACTGACCATTTTTATATACTATATACTTTATAGGGTATCCGACGCTTTCTTCTGGGTGTTACAAACTTTGTGGCAAACTTATAATACCCTGTTCAGGGTATGAAAACAGTAAATATTAACAAGCGCAAATGATTTTAGATTAGGGAAACATTGAATGTTTACATCATTTAATAAATCTGTTATTCATGGTAATTTATATAAAAACTTCTGTATCTATCTGAGCCTGGATTAGTCAAAATTATAATTAGTTCGTACAATACTTGTTAATTTGCCCCACCAAATTTGATCCGATTAAGAATTCCTTCCTGTGAATTTCCTTAGAAATAATATTAAGAGGTAAAGACATTTTCAACAAATCGTTGCTGAAATGCCTTTTAAATGGTATACCCAAATGCTATTTGTGCAAAAATGTATGGCAATATATGTATATTAATTCCTGATTGATTTGTACGACATACGGATTTTTCTTCCTTTGCTTGACGCGGAATTAGCTCAGACTATTAGATGGTTTGGTTTAAGCCATGGGCTGGTGGTCGTGTTATTCAGTCATCTGAGTATGCAGGGGTGACATTCTGCAGAAATAACTGATTGGTTAATACCAACTCTGCTTCTGCCCGTTAAAAGCCTGGCAGGTCTCGGAGTATGTTCCCTTACCGTCTTCATTAAGTTAGTGTGGTGGGTGTAAGATGAGATGGCTCCTTCTTTGCGCTGTTCGGCATTGCCTCCTAAGGGCGTGGAACCATATAAGACGACTAAAAGAGGTTGATCGCGGAACTGAGTAGGATCCAATAAATATACATAATGATAAGTCCCTTACTAATAAAAAGGAAGAATTAGGTCGGTACCGAACCTAGTGAATAGGGCGGTATCGCCAGAACTAGTAGAGAAACACGTGAAATGAGCTCTTACGCATAAGGAATATACGTAGAACCTTCAAAAATGTGCGGCAGGAGTGGGTGGTTAAAGCCCTCTAACGTTTTGATGTGAAAGCACACTTCCAGCAGCTCATATATATACTACTGTGCCCAAAAAAAGGTGACATTGTATTTATTTTGAAAATTCTTTATTTATTTTTCCAAATCAATTTCAACCCTTTCAAAGTGATCCCCTCCCTACGCAATGCACTTATGCCAACGGATTTTCCAATCTTCGAAACACTGGTTGTAGTCACTTTCCGGGATGGTCTTCAGTTCCGTCTTCTTTGCGGCTTGAATCTTCTCTATCGTATAAAAACGGTGTCCCGGAACGGTCTTTTGAGCTTGGTGAACAGCCAGAAGTCGCACGGCGCCAGATCAGGTGAATACGGTGGTTGCGGAACGATATGGGTTGAGTTTTTGGTGATATGATCACGAATTACGAGGGCAGTATGGGATGTTGCTGGGAGAATTGTCTTTCCAAATCTTGTCTTTTCAAATAATATTCCTTGTTGACTGTTTGACCGGTTGGAAGGAATTCATAATGCACAACACCACGATGATCGAAGAAAACAGTCAACATGACCTTAATTTTTGAGCGACTTTGACGCGATTTTTTTGGTCTCGGCTCTCTTTTGGCACGATATTCGCTCGATTAATCGGTTGTTTAGGGGTCGTAAGCATAGATCCAAGTCTCATCGCCAGTTATAATGCATTTCATGACACTCTGGTAGTCGGAAAGCATCGTTTCACACACTTCAACGCGATGCCCTTTTTCCAAAAAATTCAATGTTTTCGGCACCAGTCGAGATTTGACGCGCTTGAGGCATAAAAAATCCTTCAAAATGGTATTGGCTGAGCCTTTCGATATGTCAACTCTATCAGCTAGGTCTCTAATTGTTAATCGACGGTTTTTCAACACCAAATCTTTGATTTGTTGAACGTGAGTTTCGTCGGTTGAGGTTAATGTTAATAATAGATTACGAAAGCTTAATGACGTTCGTTGGGGCTCTAGTGGTGATAGCAATAATTCAGTTGTTTTCCGAGTTTTTGCAAACCAATGGTGACGCATTGCGTCCGACGTGCATTTCCTTCCATTCAAGGCCTTCTTTTGGGTAAACTCGAACATTATCGTTGTTGTTAAGAACACTCACACAATCAGCCTACTTCCATTCTTCCACAACTTCCGAAGCATAACACGGTTGCACTTATTCGATGTGAATTTCTTGTTGAATCTAAACAATTTTGTTGCTCTTCTGGGTGGTATGCAAATGTTTTGGTGCATACAGCACCTCACTTACATAACAAAGCATGTCAACTTATTGTGGCATGACTGCAACATTCGTTGCTTCGGTATGCCTTTCTGGTGGTTGGGGTCACATGTATTTTGGCAAAAAAATGTATCTCGATCTTGTCTGCTATTCGTTTTATCATTGCTTCAGTTCCAGTTTACCAATGGCAAAGGCTAGTAGTATACAAAATAAAAAGCAAGTTTCTTGTATTTTCAAGCAAAAGTGAAGTAAGAAATTCATAAGTATTTTTATTTTAACGACTGCAAATTTATCGATATGTGATCAGATAGTCAAGCTGCTGCAATTATGGATCGTTAATTTTTCGTGTTATAAAAATTTCGTGCGGTGAAAATAGTTCCCAGAAGCATTGAGTTCGTCTTCGAATTCAATGAGAAACTTCTTTATTTACTCGCAGAGACTTACTTTTATCTAAAATAACAACTTATAATTTGAGGAGTATAGCTCATATCAGACGTAAACTATCACAAATCGGATGACAAATTTCCTATTTGATTGACTTACTCTTTATCAGCTGTGAAACAATGATAAGGATTGAAATATAGGGTTTCAAAATGTATATACGAACACACATTTCTCCTAAGACACCTCTTGACATATAAGTCTCCTGTTCTAATCTGAAAGTGAAGACCAATCTTAAAATATTCGAGGTTAGTAACGAGGAATTCTTGAATGAATTACTTTTCGATTAGTCTGTTGAATAGAAACAGGCAATGCTTCCAGTGTGGTAGATGTTCTAACAATTTAGGTTCGGACTGTTGACTAAGATCGTTATCTTACTCTAGACTGGATTAATAAGTCACTGGGTAATGGGCGCTTGTCTTACAACATATCCGCCACTTTACTTTCATTCCTCGTAAAAACTGTACTAAAATATTTCGCAGAAATATAAATACTTCTTTACTACAACGATTTTAAGTCAGTTTTAAGGGTAAATGAATAATCAAATCTGTTATTGTAATGGATAGATATAACGGTACGACACTTTCGTGTTCGCCTGAGTGAACTGACTTACCATTAAGCCGAGGTAGTTCACGCGCTCATATACATATGGTGGAAAAGTAACATTTGTTGCAGTTTCAGTTAAGAAAAAATACAGTTCATAGAAATATAGACAAGAAGTAGCAAAGACTGTATCCGCGAAATTTTTAGAAAGAATGATTCCTCAATAAAAAGTTTCATGCAAAACAAGAGAAAATCAAAGAAAAAATGGAAAAATGGAAAAATGGAAAAAGGTTGGGCCATTTGTATGTAACAGGAGACGAAACAAGGGATGGGATGGAAGGAGGTTTGAAATTTTACTGCATTAATATCATAGAAAGTTCTCTGTTTAATAATTATTTTATCGGGTATATTTGGTATAATTCAAGCCTCTCTCCTTCTGCACATAAACTTGTGTATGGTGATGCCACTGAGTCTCAGGTCGTCATGTCGTATTATTTTAAGGCATGTCAATGCACTCGACCGTATCAAATTTACTATAGACCTATGAGAAACACGGTGTGTATGCACACGCGTACATGCAACCATAATTACACATATATTTATATACTTAATATGTATAACAAAAGCATCTGTATTCAGATTACGTATACGCCATGGTCTCTAAACGTCATAGTAGAATCAAACATACATACATTATTTATGCCTTACATTTTCACCATCTCTCAGCGGATTTAATAATACTTTTGTTTTAGTTGCGCCGTTATGGTTTTTAGTTGTTGGGGCTGCCAGCCATGTAAGTTTAATTGTTCTACTCTTCACAATGCACACATCCTCGCTCTAATAAACGCTTACTCTGAGGATGGCGAATTGTTTTTTTTTTATGTTGCCGGCATGCGAATTCTTCCATCTGCACAGTGAAAAGTCTGTGAAGATAATAGCAATGGTAGGTGGAGATGAGGAATAACTTTTAAGCTGATACGCTTGTGTTGATGACAGATGCGAAAGTGACTGTGACTGTGACCTTATGACTTCTTGCTTCTAAAAACCTTCTAAGCAGCTGGAGGCAGAAGAGTACTTTAATACGAAGACGTAAAAAATGTAATAGAAAATTGGCTTAAAAAGCATCTTACTGACCAGAAGTTGTGGAAATTACAACAGAAATTCCAAATAGTGTGACTGATATAGAAACATTACCATGTCGATTCTTTTAAGAAGTCATTTTTTTGATGCATGGGAAAGGAGGCTTATATACTAGGATTGTTACAAATTCTTTTGAGAATTATTAGAAATTGCGCTACATACCGATCAGATAACAATAAGACACTGATGTTAGTAAATACACGGTGATAGAAAATATAGTTTTAGGGACAGCTATTAAAACTCCTCAATTCTCTGATCCTCAAATAAAATTTTTCACTAAATAGTAAAAATTTTACCTAAATTTTTATTATGGTTGGCTTCGAAATTTTTTCATGTACATATTTATGTATAAATCTTAAATAAATTGCAGTGAAAAATACACAAAAGAATTTCTTTTAAATATTTAATATGGTGAGCTTTATAAAGTTCGTAACTTTATCTAAACAGAAAAGCCCAGCTAATGACGTATTTCAGTGTTTCGAGGCGCCTGTAAGGACGACAACACCAACTGATAATCAACTTTCAAATAATTTTCTACGAAAATTTGGAATTGATTAGTTTTAGTTGTTTTCTATGGTGATAGATGTGACGATGATCGAATATTCTTTTCTCTGCCACTTGATATGCATTTTCTTGCAAGTAATATTTTGATGCTAGAAGAAATTGCGTATAACAATTTGTTCTTCATAACAAAAAAAGTCACAGAATTTTACAAACTGGTTTTATTATTTACTAGGTCTAATCCTGCGGCTCCGCTCGCGTGAATTTCGGGACTGATATCATATCTTTATTACGTTCTAGTCGATGATGTGCATTCGTCTCAAATTTAGATTGAACTTTTTCTCAATTTGCATTTTACCAGTTTAATAGAAACTGTAAGTATTCGGACGTATCAAAAAAAAACTGTCAATAGATATTGCGCCATTTTACCCACAAATCAATTTGCACTAACCAAATACTTCTGTGATAGGGAGAACCTAAGCAAATCATTTGATTTGCACTTGAAAGCGGAATGGCGAAAATGGTGGAGAGAAGTAGTGTAAAGGCGCACGGCAATGACGGACTGAGTGCAGCTAAATCGATTAGATAGCAAGTAGAAAATACTTGAAGATTTTGTATGAGTGGAAGTAAATAAGAGTGATATAAAGAAAATGTTGATGGTGATTTGCAAGGCAATAAAACCATTGGGAGATGCCACCGATCAAAGGTAAAGTCAAAGCAGATACGATGAAACAGTTAAAGGAGGTTGCGAGTATGCTCAAATGGTGCTGATTGCAATCGCCTGAAGAGTTAACAGCATTTCCATAAGCACATACAAACGTCATTTTGAAGCGGATCTGTTGGCGCAGAAAAAACAGGCATTCGCTCCCGTAACGTTTTGTGAAAATATTTGCGCACTTCAGAGAGCTAACACGAAGGCATCTAATAATTTTCATTTTTGGCGGGCCTTTACACATTGTCGGTCGGTTGTTGACTTTCCAGGTCTAAAGAGACACTGATAAGGTCCAAACAGTTTGTCGGCGGTGAGCCTAAATCTTTTATATCCTGGTTTCGTCCGACCATATTTTACAAAAAAGCTGCTGCATGCTCATTAAAAGTTCCTCACCACCGTGTTTGAATAGCTCAGCCGTCAATTCAACGGCCTCGCCTCTTTGTTGTTCTTCAGACGGATAATTGCTACTGGAGCTTCTTCGTGGTCGAGCAATGGAACTTCTGCTCCATCGTCTTCGATTGGGGAATCGGGTTCGACATCTTCTGGTGTCATGCTTTCACTGCCATTCAGAAAGCTGGAGAAGTGGTCCCTTCATAATTTTAGTATACTCTGGTCAGCGGTTAGTAGATCACCTCTGGTGGTTCTACAAGAGTATGCTCTGCCCTTGAAACCTTCTTTTAGTCGCCGCATTATTTCGTAGAATTTTTGAGCATAACTCTGTCGGCCAGCTTGTCAAGCTCTTCATACTCATGCATTTCGGCCTGTCTCTTTTTCTGTCCGCAAAAGCGTCTCGCTTCCCTCTTCAACTCTCGGTATTTATCTCATCCCGCTTGTATTGTAGTCGATAGCAAAGTTGCTGGTAGGCAGTCTGTTTTCTCTCCACTGCGACACGGCACTTCTCGTCATACCAGCTGTTCGTATGTATTTTCCGAAAATAAATGGTTTCGGTTGCAGCTGTACGTAAGTAGCTCGAAATTCCGTTCCTCAGTTCCCTTATACCGAGTTGCTCTCAGAGAGCAGGAGTGCAAGTCCAGTAGAAAATCGTTCGGCTTGCTGTTGTGATTGCAGCTTCTCGACGTCGAACCTTCCTTGTGTTTGTTGATGTGCGTTTATTGCTACACAGAGGCGGGTGCGAATCTCGGTTGCAACAAAGTAGCGGTCCGAATCGATGTTAGGACCTCGGAGCGTACGCACGTCTAGAACACTGGCGACGTGTCGATCTGGTTGGTGGCTTTTCGATCCGGAGACATCCAGGTAGCTTGATAAATCTTCTTATGCTGGAAAGTACTACAGATAACCATATTTCGGGCGCCGGCGAAGTCGATCAGCCTCAACCCATTTGGGGAGTTTCCTCGTGGTGGCTGAATTTACCGACCGTTGTGCCAAAGACACCTTCCTTGCACACCCTAGCGTTAAAGTCTCCCAGCAAAAGTTTGACTTGGTGGCGGATGCAGCTCTCATAGGTACACTCCAAGCGCTCATAGAAAGTCCTTGTCTTCCGAGGCTGTTTATTGCTTCTCATTGAAGGCTTTTTTAAGTGGCGGGTCAGAAAATCAGCGCATAACTCTGGCGAGGGATAATTCGCCTTCGAATTACGACTCGGCTTCAAACGGATGTACTTTGGCTACTCAGAGAATACTTGGTCTAGGACCGGAAGTCGTGAACGGCTCATGTAAAATAATCATTTCTGGCCACTACCAAGTGAATGGCAATCACTGAACTTTCTTCACTTGCCTGAACTTCTACACATGACTCCATCCTCGAGTTCAATGCCATTAGAAGTAAATTACAAGCTTACTTTTTGATTTCACCTAAAAGTGGGCGCTGCAACGCCCATCATCCAGTTTTTAATATATCCGTCTAATATTGTTTTTGATTCATTGTACTTTCACCACAGGTGTCCTTTGTTAAAGTTTAATCTCGATGGACCTGATGGTTATAAAAAATATTGGCATCATACATAAAACCCTCGACGCACATGTCTCCATCGAGTACACGGCGGAGGTTCTATAATGGTGTGGGCTGCTTTTTGTTGTGAAGGAAAAACTCCCATATGCTACATATCAACAAAAATGAATGCACAAATGTATTTATACTTGCTCGATAGTGAATTGATTGAATTTGAAGGCCGAGGACAATTAGACTTTCCAGCAAGACAATGCCCCGATTCATAATGCAACCCTTACTAAAACGTTTTTCGAGTCAAGAAACATTCCGCTTTGGAGTGGCCAGCAAAAAGTCCAGATTTAAATCCTATCGAGGATCTGTGGGGGATACTATCTGCAGGATTTTTTAGAAATTTACCAAAGGAATTTTAACTAATTTTTCTTATATGATTTAACTAAGAAAGTAAATATATAAACACAAAGAAACACTTTGATAGCTCCCTTTATTTATAAATGTAATGGCTTTGAAGCCGTGCACATATAATTTCCTTTACATGCAAAGCGGAAGAAAATCAGTCCTCTTACTTTCAGGACAAACCCTGTCACGTACTATAAAAAATGTTACTGTAATTATAATTTAAATTTAAGCAATTGAAAAATAAACGGACGGTGTTCCACTTCAAAACAAGAAATTTTGTCAGAGCCTAAGTAAGAGAGCAAGATAAATGATTTGTATGTTACTTTATATAATAGTTACAGTCTACTCTATATTAATTTAATCGAAAAGAAATTATTATTACAAGAGTTCGAAATGAGACTATAAAATCAAATTATTTTTTATAAACAATTACTTAGTTGGAGTTGAGTATGCCTATGAGCTTGCATCCATATTTGAATATTACCTCCTGACAATAGCAGAGGCATAAGTCGACTAATGAATTTACCACCAAATACCCACTCGCCACCTGGGTAAACAAAAAACAGACAGCACTGCCAAACATAATTTTTGTATCTACTCTTTCGAAGTATTGCGTTGTGAAGTACGACGTTGTGTCAGTCCAAAGAGGGAAATGTCACAACAAGCAAGAAGTATGAGGGCATGCCCAGTGGTGGTGTAGGGGCAGTCGGGGCTAGTACCCAGGGCGGCAAATCAATCTTTGGAAAGTAGAAAAAAAAAGAAATCATGCTACTTCCGATGTTAAGGAATGTACGCATACGGGTTCGCATATCTGCAATGCGCCAAAGACTCTGCATATAATTTATATACATACGTATGTATGTATATTTTCTATATACATATGTCAACGATAGAGGGCAAGCCTACTAAATGAGCAACAGGTGGCAAGACGAGGGATGCTTGCGGGAGAGTATCGAGAGCAAACGCGAGGAAGTAAGACGCGCAACTTTGGTTTTTGGAGCTTTACGTTTAATATTCTTGAATTATATACTAAATTAAACATTCTAATATTCACAATTAAATATAAATATACTCGGTTAATAAACGGTGTTTTATTTTGATCAATACCTCACATCTCAGAAGTGGAATTTATTTATCCATACGCCTACAACGACTTAAAACGTCGACGCAGTGGCAAGGGTGTACATAGAGAAGGTGCAAATCGAAATCTGAATGATGGTTCGATTGCGCGGCTAACAGAGCTGATAGAATCATAATAGGGAATTCACCATATTCGCTGCTATTTAGCAGAATTGAGCTCGTTCTCTGGCAGAAATATATGCAAAATGACTAAATACATGCGGGAATATATAAAGAGAACTGTTTTGAGAAAAAATATACAAAGTCACACAGAGAATGTAACAAAGCATTCTCTATGTCACATATGCATGCTTATATTGTATTATATGAACTATTGTCACATATGCGTGATTATTTTGTATCAAATGAACCATTTTTTCCGAAAAATGGTAAAAATTTTAATTTTTTTACAAAATCGGAAAAATTAGGTAAAAATAATTTTAATTTTATTTCTCTTTAATTTTATTTTTTAATTTTTAAATAAATTAATATTTCAAATAGATTATATTTATTTCCACTATTACAAAGTGAAGATGTGCAAAATGAACTTCATTTCTTCAAAAAAATTAATGACCTTCATGAAATATGCATATTCGCATTATTTCGTTATCATTCCCATATTTGTACCAATAGAATTTCTACTCTGTTAGCCGCGCAATCTATCCATCACACAGATTTCGATTTGCACCTTCTCTATACTTTTAAGTTCTCTGGCTAGTGCTCCTTATGTATAATGTATGCTAATATTTGTATTATTATTTTACAAATAATAAATAAATATCGAATTGGTAGGCTTTAAGAAACTTAAATCGTATTTTAATTCCTTATCCAGAAAAAAAACACATTTGATTTGTATTCTGTTAAGTGAAAAAGTGAGATAAAATTTAAAAAGTCATCCGATTGCGCTTATTTTTACTAGTTTACTACTATGAGCGTAAAATGGTAAGACCTTGTTCATAATTTTAAAATGCCTAATTTCATCTTCAAAATCTATGTCGTCCACAGCCCAAAAACCAAAACTCCGACCTGTTTTTACGAATAGTTATCTTGATTTTTGACCGCTTTGATGTGGTTTTTGTCGGCTTCGGCTCAATTTTGCTAAGCTATTCGGCTAGAAAAAATATTATTTCTAAATGATCTTCCTGATATTTCAACAATACTGTAAGATCTCTGACATAACATTAAATAACATGAGTTTTCTTCTTGAAAACCATATGTCTAAACAAGAAAAAAGGGCTAAGTTCGGGTGCAACCAAACATTTTATACTCCTGCAACTTGGAAGAATCAAAGCCAGGGAAATACCTTATGGTGTAAAACATGGACCAGAGAATCGGAATCAAAGCAAAATACTTATACTTTATATAACTAATACACTATCCGCCAAATTCGGCATAAGATTTGTTAGATAAATAAAAATCATTGTATGAAGTATATGGGAGTTGGGGTGGTACCTACCCGATGTTATCTATCAACTATTATCATGCCATATTCCAAAAAAATTGTTCACTGGGTTTCATTAAGGTACCTTACATACAATCATCCAATCATCAAACATATGGTATAAAGTCAGCCGGTTGTTCGAAAATCCTGGCAATAGTTATATGAGGGATAGGTCAAGTTTTCGTAATCTCGTTTCCCATAATTTTCATACAGATAACTCAAATATTTACCGATATGCCCAGTATAGAGTCATCTGGAAGTTCGAAAATCTTTATATTAGATGTACTCGTAGGGATGCTTGGGGAAGTAGTAGTTGTTAGGAAAGGAGTCTGTCTCGCACTTCTTCTGCTTCCTTACTGGTGTAGAAACCGGTTATAGCCGAGTTAATAACAGCGCGCCAGTTGTTTCTTTTTTTTTTGTTTGCAAGGTGGCGCCAATTGGAGATTCCAAACGAAGCCAGGTCCTTCTCCAACTGGTCCTTCCAACGGAGTGGAGGTCTTCCTCTGCTTCCCCCGGCGCGTATTGGGTCGAATATTTTCGGAGCTGGAGTGTTTTCGTCCAATCGGACGACATAACCCTGCCAGCGTAGCCGCTGACTTTTAATTCGCTGAACTATGTCAATGTCGTCGAATATCTCATACAGCTCATCGTTCCATTGAATGCTATATTCACTGTGCCCAACGCGCAAAGGAATATAAATCTCGAAAACTCGCAAGGTCGACTCATCAGATTTCTCATCCTCCAAGCGTCTGCACCATATAGCAGGACGGGAATAACGATTGACTTATAGAGTTTTGTTATTGTTCGTCGACAGACAACTTTATCTAGAACTCTAGAAAGTTATGACTGTCAACACTAACGTGGGTGCCTAGTCGCGGGTGTGACGAATGTTTGTTTGCTGACAGAAGATATTTCGTCTTGCCCTCGTTCACTGCCAGACCCATTTACTTTGCTTCATTGCCCAGTCTGGAGAAAGCAGAACTAACGGCGCGGGTGTTGAGGCCGATGATATCAATATCATCGACATACGCCATCAGCTGTACACTTTTATAGAAGATGGTACCTTCTCTGTTGAGTTCTGCAGCTCGAACTATTTTCTCCAGAAGCAGATTGAAAAACTCACACGAAAAGGAGTCGCCTTATCTGAAACCTCGTTTGGTATCTAATGATTCTGACGGAGCTTTTGGTGTTTCTTAACGTCAGTTTACACAGCAGTATTAGTTTTACGGCGATACCAAATTCCGACATCGCGGCATAAAGGCAGCTCCTTTTCCTGTAGGAGTGGATGTTTGGCCTTCTCACTTTAGCTCTCCTTCAGACGCATGTTCTTTGGTTACCCAGAGGATAGCTGCTTGATGGGTTGTAGTCCGATTTCTCTAATTTGAAATAACACCTTTTCATACCATTTCGGAGGTACAATTTAATGTCTCTTGCGTAGAATAGAATAGAATATTAATTGAGGTTCTGCCCCGCGACATAGGGTCTATTGTGCCCTCTACTATATCACATGACCTCCCAGAGCTCCAGCAGCCTGAACAGTTCCAGTAGTTTGCCGGGCGCTAGTGAGGTGATGTGATCCCTGCTGATATAAACGGAATCCAGGGCGTTTAGCCTTTTTCCACAGATTGCTGTGCAATCTAGGATTAGGTGTGCTGGTGTTTCCTGTTCCAGGTCGCAGAATCGGCAGTTAGCTCAGGAGACCATGCCCAAGTTAGACAGGTGCTTCCTGAGCTTACAATGCCCTGTGTAGACTCCGACGAGGAGACGGAATTTCTCACGGGGGAGCTTAATTAATTCTTTAAACCTGGAGAGGTTATATCCTCCTGAGAGCAGCTTTGCGTGGCGCATACTTGCTGCCTGCCGCCAGTGCCGCTCTCTCTCCTCTCTCTCCTCCGTGCGAAGCAGCTTCTTAAGAGTGTGGGGTCCTACTGTTATGTACGGCTCTGGTCCCAACATCTTGGACGCTGCCGCCGTGCGGGCCAGTTTGTCGGCCTTCTCATTTCCTTCTCTCCTTCTCTCTTGCGTAATTAGCTATTGATTTATTTGGAACCCGCAAGAGGCTGCACTTAAGAAGTCATAATTAAGCTCATTGTGGATGTGCTCCCAAGTAATTCTTTCCAAACTGAAGATTTCTTTTAAATTGCGGTTGGTGCAGGAGATATACATATTGTGCAAAGTTAGGTATTAATCAACTTCGCAGTCAACATCGACGTGATGCCATGTAGCGTATCTGCCAGAAGTGTTTTGCAAAACATGGCAGCAGTGTAGAGTGTCGCCAGGAACAAGCGACTTCACTTCTGCTGGGTGCCAGTTCATAAAGATATCGAAGGAAATGAAATGGCGGCGAGATTATCAAGAGTGGTGTTCATCTGTCACCTGTAAACGCGATCAATATTGGAAAGACCATGTATTACCTATACGACAGTCTGAACAGATGCATGACAAGAAAAATTGGGTGCAAAACAGTAAAATCGTGTATAAAACGGCAGCTATGAAATACAAAAAGTTCCTACTGGCACGTGATAGAGGAGACTGCAGGAACATTACCAGAATACTCACTGTTCAAAATCTTTTGGCGGCACACGTCTGTAGAATGGAGCTGGCGGTTCGAGAGAACTGCAGGAAGTATCAAAAGCAAGGCAGCATGGAAACAATGGAACATATCTTCTGCACTTGTCCCTCATTGACAAGAGTAAGCTTTAAGCTTTTGGTAGCACCACGTAATGAGACATTGGAAAAGGGATCGTTAGGGTCTGTTAAAATTCGAGTCGAACGCAGGCATTCTAATAAATAACTACTCCTCATGGATTGCATAACAGCACTCCATCTGATAAAGCTAAGAATCAAAACCGATTAGTCAACTAGAATAACCTAACCTTCTGAAGATGAAAACTCAAGGCTAATGAACTACTTTACGCAGTGAGACTTTGTTGATCTATGGGGTCGCCTTGATTGCCTTTTACCTATCGCCAAGAATATTTGTGAAATTGCTGGTTAAAGTGGTAACCGAATTAGCGGCTCATAATCGGAACCCGAAAGACAGACTTTTAGTTAAGCCATCGAGGAATAGGTAAATTCGGTATTGTCGATCTAACCTTTTCTGTTCGTGAAAAAATAGGTTAGTTGTATGACCCACAAAATTTTTTTTTTTCGTTACTATGTAGAGCTTTTGGGAGGGTTCAAGCCAAACGTGTTACAGTCAACTAGCTACATATATAAGGTTATGATGCTCATTTATAAAATAAAAATGCAATAATATTATGGATTCATATTGGCTAATATAATGATTTTGTAATATGACATAAACATTATGATACATTGACAAAATGAATATTTGTAATAAATAAAATTAATAGAAACTTTTTTTTTTTAATTTTGTAATATTTTAAAAATGAGTCGGGCACTATGCGGCAAGCCCTTTAAGCATTAAAAATGGGATTATATCCGCTTGTCCGGCGTATTCGTCACCGACTCTTATACGCAGCAAAAAAGAAGCACTCTCTCTACTAACATATCAAATAATGAAAGTATGCATGTACTATGTAAGAATATGTATGGATGTAGGACAAGAAATACCGTGGCATGGAACGAGTTTCTAATACAATATATAGAAAATGGCGCAACTACTTGGCGGCACGTCGTTTAGTCAGCGGCGTTGTGGGCGTCGGTGGTTTTATCTGAAAAAAAAAAACACTCGATCATATTAGCTAAGATCAAAGGACAATAAAATCTCCGAAACTCACCGCAGCACGAATTGGCTTAGCTGTGGCAGCATTTGCTGGCGGTGGATCACGCGGCTGTGGACCATTCTCATCTCCAACTACTATTACTGCCACCGGCCGATTGTCGGCTGCCATGCGTTCGGTGCTCTCACTCCGTGATGTTGAACCCGCGCGCTTAAACATACCTGATAAACGACCACGTAAATCTTTTTTGCTGGCGCGCATATCACTGGCAACACTAATATCAGAGTCAGATCCTTGAATCTATCAAATGATGAAAAATGTACGTCTGAGTAGTGTAGAGTTCTTAAAAGTAGCAGATAACGGCAAACTTACCGACACTTCACTCTCGGAATTACGACTACTCTTTGTTAGACTACGCAGTTTGCCCATTAAGCTTTTCTTTTTCTTACGCGGACCGCGCGGTATGTCACTCTGTGTAGAGCCACCGGATAAACGTGAGTCCAGACGTGAATCGAAGCTGCTATCACGCACCATGCCACCCAATTCGGAATCAATGGACTGCATTGATGAGACGCTGCCGTCATCTTGACGCCAAATATTCTGTTATAGAGATGAAGTCGCATTATAAAAATAAAACTATTACAATACAACAAGATAACAACCTGATCCTTCTGTATTGAATGATCCAGCGACAGACTCTTCCTTATTAAGCTACCATTATGCCCTGATGAGCGTGATAGCTTGGAACCATTGCGCGTGGAACCTGCAGCACTTGCCACCGAACTTTGACTGCCATGTGGATCGTTTTCCTGCGATGCTGCACGCCGTAAATTGCTACGCCTCATGCGCGTTCGTTCGTTTTCATCTTCATTGAGGCGCTGGAATTTGCGCAACTCCTCAGATGCCTCAGCCAAACGCGCCAGCACATTAGTTATTTGTGAGTTATTGAGCGCGCTACTGGGTGATGGACTGCGACTACGTTGTCGCGCTGTACCCGCTGCATCCGGTCGCAATGTGTTGCCACTGCTCGATGTGGAGCGACTACTTGTTGTTACCATTTTCAAATCTGGCGCTATTTTTACTAATTCATCGACGGTTTGTAGCAATGCGCCGACTTTACGCTCACCACCATCTTGTTCCATACGCCGTTTCACCAATTCCTTCTCGTAACGCTCACGCTCACGTCGCAGTTTTTCATTGGATGTGCGCAATTTAGCGTGTACATCGCGCAATTCCAGCAAGTCACACTGTAACTCGGCGATCTTTCGTCGTCCCTCTTCCATCTCCTCTTCGGTTGAGCGTTTTAATTGATCTAAACGTCGTTTTGATTCCAGTCGCTCCTTATCCCGTTCACGCTCAACTTCGAAAAGCGTTTGCCGTAAATCACGCGCTAAAGTTGAGGTTTCTTGCAGCAGTCGCTGTTGATCTTCACGCTCCTTTTGCCATGAGAGTTCTAATTTCGTTTTCATACCTGGTATTTTTGTACGTCCCGAGCCGATGACACGCTCTTCTTCGAATTCATTCAGTTTGGATTGCATCTCGGATATTTTTATTTCATTTGCACTGCGCTCCGACACAAGCTCTGTCTTTACTTTACTCACCTCGAGACGTGCTTCAACTAACTGATCCTCTAGGCAGCCGATCTAGCAAGGTTCAATATTAAAATTGAGTTGTGGTATTGTTGGAACTAAGTAAATGTAATAGCAAACCTGTTGTTCAAGATATGCAATTTTACTCTTATCGTCATCATCACTGCTGTGCATTGAACTGCGACTTTGACGGCCTGTGTTCGATTTCAGTTCGCCGATCTTTTTCTGTGCGGATTCCAACATTTGTTTGAAAGCATCGCGATCCTTTTTGAACTTCTCACATTGGCGCTGAATGAAAGTAAATAATACAGTCACGATATGGGTTCTTTAGAATATGAAACACCGGAATGGTATTAGTGTATTTATCCAAATGAAACACAGCCTACGTATATAAATTTTAAAAGATTCCATTGAGATAAAGTAAAGTGATTGGACTTTTTTCATCCGGAATGATCAGTTGGTTTTATAAATGATTAGAAATATATTAGAAAATATGATATAAACAATCTCCAAAAACCTTAGAATATTATTTTCTGAGTATATGTTTCAAAAATAACTTAGGGGTTGAGGACATTATTCCCATTTTAAATATAGCACCTGTAAACATAGCCGGCAGGTGTTTTGCTACGAAGTACGCTATAAGGCTCAGGTATATAAAGTGGCCCGGACAAGGACACGCCGAAATTCTGCCCTCCTTCAACTGCATTCCTGAAAACTTGGATCACTACGTTGCAATGGCCACTCGTGACGATTTTTCTTTGCTCACATACCGACAAACAGTGCAGTGAGCATTTTCACAGATGAGTTTCAGCTAGGAGGGAAGGTAGGCAAGATTGTTTTATGCAAGGTCAATCTTAGGTTTAGGCTACCAGAGCACTCTAATTTGTTTTTCAGGCAAAAGTTACAAACATTAAGGTGGCGGTAGTCGTACTGCTACGAAGTGCAGCCCCTTCCAGGGAGATGAGCATTCACAATGACAGCAGAGCGACAGTACTAGTGCTGAGCTCGCTAACTGTGTGCTCAAAGCTAGTCAGGGAGTGTCTGACGTCACTAGAAATATCATTCGACTTGTATGGCTGCGTGGTCGCCGATGAGCTAAAGAGAAGGGACACCCTTGCCCTGCTCACATGGTAATGGGACGAAATTGATCTCCATTTTCGTTCTAGCACTGGGTCGACGTGCGCTTAGCAGGCGTTAGTTGACTACCAATCGTGATGATCAAAACGTTTTATCGATTTATAAGGATTCATTTTAAGCAAGTCTTAATATTGTATAATACGAAATTTAGTGGAATCTTACAACTTAAGCGATGAGAGCCTTAGTGATTTCTACAATTTAATTGTTATTATTGTTAAAATTAAAATACGACTTACTACCTAGAGGTTGTGATTCTTCAGAACCTAACCGAACTCACCTGCATGGAAGTCAGTTCGGCACTCAAATTCTTGACTTGTTGCTCGTAACGCAGACGTGTGGACGCCACCTCAGATTTGAGCTGTAATTCCGAGTTCTGTAACCTGAAAAATGGTACAAACGAAAGCAAATATTTTAATAAATATCTTAGCTTTACTATTTCTATCTACTCACTTCGTTTTCAGCGTTTTAATTTCGGCCTGCAAGCTACTACTGTGCTCATTAATCGAATACTGCGCTTGCTCGATGCGACTAAAATCATTTAATTTACTACTTAAATCTTCATTTTCCTTACGTAACTGAAATACTAAATCTATATTCATCTCATTTTCTCGGCGCAAACGATCATATTCTTGCTCCTTCTCTGCCAATTTATTCTTCAGCATTGTCTTTTCATATTCCGAAGCGCCGTTTTTAAGCTGTTTCGTCTCGGCTTCTTGCAGCTTGTGCTTCATTTCGCCCAGTTTTCTCGCCAGTTCTGTGCGCTCCGAACGTATTTCATCCATTTCATTGAGTTTTTGTTGCAGCGAATTCAGCTCCACTTGCATATTATCCTTCTCCGTGGTTAGTTGGGCGCGCATTAGTATCGTTTCTTCTGATAATTTTTCCCAATGTGTATTCAAATCATTGTAGCGTTTATTTTCATCAGCTACTTGTTTTTGCAGTTCTTCAATTTGCTTTTTAAGCTCTTGCACTTGTTTGGAATCGGATTTTGAGGATTTGGATTTGAGCTCCTTTACTTCCTTCTCTAGCGACATTTTTGTTTTTTCCGCTGACTTCTTAGCGCTGGCAAGATCGGCATCCAATTGTGCAAGTTTAGACTCGAGTTTCTCGCGCTCTTTACGCTCTTTTTCGTAGTCCTTCTCCAGCGTAGTATGCTTTTCTTTGTCAATCTTAGTCTGCGTTTCCAGCGCGGCCTTTGCTGCTTCAATTTTCTTAATCTATATGTAGGTAATATATTTCATAATTGCAATAAATATTCTTTATAACTGATTACCTGGCTATCTTGTTTTTTAATCTTATCTTCCAGCTCCTTGACTTTAGAACTGTGTTTCTTAGCTTCATCATCAGACTTCTTTAATTTTTGCTCCAGTTCACTGAGTTTCGGTGAAGAACTTGTCAGTGTTTTTAAGCGATCTGTTGGAAAATAAATATAGATTTGGGATTTGAGAACATTTTTTGCAGTTTAAACAGTATGTTTAAAGTGGATTTCGGAATTTATTCCGGCAAGAAATTCTCAATTATTACATACAGTAACTATTGTTTTTATAGATCCCAAGTTTTACTGAGTCGTTGCAAAACCCTACTTTCCAATTTTATGTTTTAAAAATGATTTCGGACAAGAGAGGCCCTATTTTTAAACACTTTAACGAATATTCCTTGCCAAGGCGTCAATGGTACTGAAATTATCCACGTAGGCAAGCGACTTCACATAACCTTACAAAAAATAGTCCAGCGGTTTTAAATCACCCGATTTTGAAGGTCACGCCCCAAGCCCACAACGGGGGGTAATGCGCACACCAAAAGATGGCTTCAATGAACTGATAATTTCGTTGGCTATATGGCATGAAAAGACTTTGAAAGGCCGTCGTTTTACAAGATAAATTAAAATCGCTTAATGATCTAAAGGCTTTCATAAAAATCAAAGTTGAGAAGTGTTTCGACGATTGGAAGAAGATCAAGAAGGTCTGACATAAGTGCAAAATATCGACTAGGGACTATTTTGAAGGCTACAACATTAATGTAGATAAATGAATGCATTTTTTTTTTTTTTCAAAATACGAATATTTCCCTTACTTTTGAACACACCCGTATTCTCATTTATAAAAGTTAGACTTGCTGAACTCACCAATATCACCCTCAGCTATGGATAAACGCTGTTTGGCTTTCTGTAACTGCTCCTCCAAAGTCGCCTTTTCAGTCTCAAGCGTCTTCACTTTTTCTCCTCCACTATTCAATACTATCACACGCATTTCCCGTATCTCATCCTCCAACTCTTCGATCCATTTCTTCAAGTGATTCTTTGGCGTCAAATCTGTTACACGTTTGGGCGTTCGAATGGGCAGTTTCTCTTCAGCTTCCTGTAATATAACTTTCAATTTGCCATCTAACTCATTACGTTCACGCTCCATCTTTTCAAGCGATTCCTTTAATTTTGTAAGTTCCTCCCCATTCGCGCCATTTTTATCCAGTGACGTACTCTTGCGCAACGCCTGCAATTGCATGCGTTTATTATCTTTCAGCAACTTCTCATTTTCACTTTCCAATGTCGAGATTTTCGTACGCAACACAGACGCCTCTTGTTCGACCAATTTCAGTTGACGCTTCGCATCTATATTGACATCTTGTGGCAGCGCGGAGCCGGTTTTAGCCGCAATCTCCGACTGCAAGCGTTCGATTGTACGATCCTTATCGGATAGTGATTTACGTAACTGCATTAGCTCCTCAGTGAGTGCTTTAAGTTTCTTATCTGCGGCATTTGTTGGTGTCGAGTTGAACGAGAGCAAAGAAGACTTCTTGTCTCCCGTCTCAGCTTGATGTACTTTCTCCTGCAGCTCTCTGACATGCTTTTTAGTTTCACGATTTTCTTTTTCCAAATCGTCAACACGCTGACGCAGTATCGACGCCTCTTGCTCGTTCAGTTCCAAAAGTATGCGTAATTCGGCGGGATCGTCCTCATCGGATATACCTTCGTCACGTTCAGCCGCCGATTCAGGCATCAGACGATGTGGTATCGGGCTCAGCTTACGTGTCGCTGTAAAGTTAAAGTTGGAAATGTGTTAAATCCATGCAGAAATAATATATTTTTAACGCAGTCAAGTATCTTCATCATGCAAAGCTTCGAAATGATGGGTGTAAATGAAATAAAATTTTTCTAAGCGTATATTGATTAGTCAATTTAAATATGTATTAGTTTCTGGTGATGAGCAGCTGTAAAAAATGGCAAGTACTTGACGGTAAGAAGCAAGTTATACATCGAATTTCGGTTAGTTTGGTTCAAATTGGTAAATTTTGTAAGAATTGAAATTTATACAATGCAAACTGTGTTCTTCGTAAGGGTAATGTGCCCAAATATTATATAACGTGATCATAATTTTACAGGGTTTTAAAAATAATTTGATTAATATGACAAAAATACAAAATTTTGTTTTCCAACTCATATATATGTATATTTATAAATTCGTACTTCTGGAGCGTGTTGCCATTTTTTTCAACTGCATCATTAGCGAATCATTCTCATCCTCGTAGCGGGCAACCTTTTTCCTCAAATTTTCAGCCTGCAATTGTACAATTAGGACAAATAATTAGTATGACATTAACAGAGTTTAATTCAATCGTGCACATATTTTTAAATTAAAACGTTGACATTTTTTTGTATAAGTAAAAAAAATATAATGAGCAATCCACTCCTGCGACCCATAAAAATCTTCCTATAAGGATGGAATCATTTCAGTCATGCTACAAAATACGCGTTTTATCAGTGCCCAATCTACTCTAAGGAATTTAGGGATATAAGCTTAACTTCTTTCCTGCTGAAAACTTTAGACGTGTATATCAGGGTCACAGCGCCTCTTAGAAACTTGTCCAAAACGCAACGCACCCGCACACAAAAGACAAATCAGTAGAGAGTACAATCCATACGCCAACATTCAATATCGAAGGATATCTTGAATACAGTGAATATGTTCTTGGATAACATTTCACAGAATATACTCTAAGTAATGTCGAGTAGGATCAAAAACCGGTTAATCTGTTGTGTTCAAAAGAAAATACAAAATCCCCCCGTGTTGGCTCCTTTCGATAAATAAGACACAACTATCTCTCATGGGTCGCACTAAATTCCTTGAAGTGGAAACATCTACATGGTCAGCCAACAGCAATGAAGGTTATAACCTCGTTTCGCAAATCTTCAGGAAATATCTTGGGAAGGAAAACAGCAGTGGAGAGTGTCCACAGGAACAAGCGTCTTCACTTCTACAGGGTGTGCCAAGTTACAAAGGCATGATATGTTGGACGAGACTGCCAAGAGTGTTGCGGTCATGCATTCTCTTTAGGGTGTAGGTTAAAATTCGATGGATGTTCTATCAAGACTGCAAAAGTGCTGTGCAAAACATTACATAGTTCGAAAATACAGGAAGTTCCCGATCACACTTTATGGAGGAGAATGTGAGAACATGATTGGAATACTCACTGGTCACAGTCTTTTGGAAACACATGCCTAATAGATCGAGATGACTGCAGGAAATATCAAGAGCATGGCACAAAATAAGTATTTTTCCCACATTGGCAAGGTTACGCTCCAAACATTTGGGAGCACCACGCTGTGAGACACTGGAAGAGATATCGATAGGGGGGCCTGAAAACCTATTCGCCTCAAGCGCTGGCATCCTGACTACTTTTTATAAACTACGTAACGACACTCCATCTGGCATTGCTAAGGATCGATACATGGCGCACGCCGCTACAATCTTCTTCTTCTTTATGGGCGTGGACACCGCTTACGCGATTATAGCCGAGTTAACAACAGCGCGTCAGTCGCTTCTTCTTTTCGCAACGTGGTGCCAATTGGAAATGCCAAGCGAAGCCGGGTCAAACAGCTCAACGTTCCATCAAATGCGACATTCGCCGTGGTCAACGTGCAAAGAACCATAAATCTTTCGCAGAACCTTTCTCTCGAAAATTCCTAAGGCGAAGTCATCAGTTGCTGTCATCGTCCATGCCTCTGCACCATATAGCAGGACGGGAATAATGAGTGACTTATAGATTTTGGTTTTTGTTTGTTGAGAGAGGACTTTACTTCTCAATTGCCTATTCAGTCCAAAGTAGCATCTGTTGGCAAGAGTTATTCTGCGTTGGATTTCCAGGCTGACATTGTTGTTGCTGTTAATGCTGGTTCTAAGATAGACGAAATTATCTACAACTTCGAAGTTATAACTGTCAACAGACCGCGAGTGCGACGACTGTTTGTTTGATGACAGGATATTTTTTGTCTTGCCCTCGTTTACTACCAGATCCATCTGCTTTGCTTCCTTGTCCAGTCTGGTGAAAGCAAAACTAAGGGCGGGGGTGTTGAGGCCAATGATATCAATATCATCGGCATACGCCAGCAGCTGTACATCCTTATAGAAGATTCTAACTGCTCGATTAAGTTCTGTAGCTCGAATTATTTTCTTCAGAAGCAGATTGAAGAAGTCGCATGAAAGGTAATCCCATTGCCTGAAACCTCGTTTGGTATCGAACGGCTCGGAGAGATCCTTCCCAATATTGACGGAGCTTTTTGTATTGCTCAACGTCAACTTATTAGTTTTGCGGGGACACCAAATTCAGAAATCGTCAAAAGCAGCTTTGAAATCGACGAAAAGGTGGTGTGTGTCGATTATCTTCTCACGGGTCTTTTCCCAAGATTTGGCGCATGGTGAATATCTGGTCGATTGTTGATTTTCCAGGCCTAAAACCGTACTGATAATGTTCAATCAGTTTGTTGACGGTGGGCTTTAATCTTTCACACAATACGGTCGACAGAACTACCATCTACTCTTCTAGATAAAATGTCCAACCCAAGGATTGATGAAACTGAATTTTGTTATGAAATAAAATCAGCTGACAGTTCATATATAAGAGTTTTGCATGTATTTGACTCCGCTAAAAAAAAGAGTAATATACCACGAAAGGACCTTAGAACCATGCTAGGACCGAAAGGCGACCTGATTTTTGATGGACTTGGCTGAAGAAGAAAAATATATCTAAATTATGTATTCTCTTACCCTTTCTAAGAGGTACCACCAGTTCTATCGTTCTTTTTCGACAATTTATTTACAAAAAACAGTTTCGATCATAAGATCTCTTATATAACTCGGCCTAATTTATGCTACACCGTCCCTTTTTAAAACATGTGTATCACTGTAACGTCATTTAATATTTCAGAAGGATATTTGAAGAAGAATAAACATTATTCAATACCTGACTCTCTTTGCTGAGCTTTGAGGACATTGAAACGATTTCCTCATAATTAATTTCTAACCTACTTTCTCTTGATAGATTGTTCTAAACACGTTTCGAATATGTTTTCTGGCTTATTTATAGCTCAGAATAATAAAGATGTCTTAAATCAGATTATCCTATTCAGTTGCCATGAAATTCCAAATAAACTCTGCTTCCATATGGAAACCTCACGGGAAATAGATTTAGTAAAAACGATTACACACTGCCACAAACAATTTGTCAGTCCTAAAAACTACATAAAAAACATTATTTTTGAGGAATTATTGAAAGATACCTGCACTAGCGCCCGACATGAGCGCTTGCGACATTGCAGTAGGAAAGAGTAGCGCGGATGTTGCCCTAGGCGCCACTGCGGCAAACACCATTGCAAATGGTGAACATTCACGGTCACAAAAAGATTTCTGGTTTTCTGCAGCAATTTGAGCGTCAATCGAAAGTTTTCTACTCTCAGTCTCAGTGCTGACGTGAAATACTTCAATACAATCGGTTTCAGTGGAAGCATCGCAAATATTATTAACAGTTTCTGTGGAAACTTCTTGTGTTCCAGTGGTTTGTGTTTGTGTGGCGACTTCGGCACTTTTCATTTCGGCCATTTGTGTAAAGCTGTCACATGTCTCCACGAGCACTTCCGTGGCCGCATCGTTAGTAAGCAATGGTTGTGTTTCAACGCTAGCATCCGCATAAGCCAGTCGACGCGTTTGTGTGCCACGCGGAAAACATAAAATTTCGGGCAGTTCCAAGGTTTGAGTACCAACGTTTATGCCAACGTTCGCATTCAATTTCACAAGCAACTTTTGACGCTTATCACCAATGGAGACTTTCTTAATAAACTCTAAGATATCATAAGAAACCTTACCTCTTCCTCGGCAAATTTCAGCTGGTCCTTCAAATCCGATTCACGTTCCACAGAGTCTTGCAAGTCGCGCATTAATTGTAGTGGTGGCTGTGGATTTGCGTCCGCCGATGTAGACTTGCCAATAATGCCTAACATAGGCGTCTTTCTTTTGCCCGGATTGCGTAGCTCGTCAGCTTCAACCTAATATGAAAATAGTCATATAGAGAACTTCAAATATAAATCGGTTTTTCCAAACACTTACTTGTAATTTACGTGTGAGTTCGTTTGCAAAACGCAGCTCTTCCTCCAGCTTATTGACTTTGGTCAATAAATCTGTATTGTAGTTGTTTTGTTTCTCCTGTTCCATTATCTCAACCTTACGTTCGTATTTCTTAAGTTTGAAATTGAGTATTCGGCAATTTTTTGTCATCTTTTCCAGCTCCTTTTGCAGATTTGTTTTCGCCTTCACCTCATCATCACGATAGGTGTCTTGCAACTCATCCATTTCGGCCTGCAAATTGATAATCTCCTTCTTTGCATCCTGATTCTCCTCCATCAGTTCTTCGCACAGCTGCTCGGCCGCCTGTAGTTTGCGTTTTAACTCATACTCGCCACCTTTCGGATTGCTTTCGATCTCTTTCATACGTATATTTAGCTTACGTTTCTCCTCGTTTACTTTTTCCAATTGCTCTTTCATTTCGTTTACCTTTTGCTGCAACGCTAAAGCCTCGGAGGCTGCGGTCCGATTCGATGCGGTGTCCATTGAGGCGAGCCGACGCAACAAAATATCACTTTTTTCGCGTTCGGCGCGCTCAGCACGTAATTTCATCGCTTCGTAGTCGGTGCGCAACCGTTTCAGCTCATCATGCAGCTCTCTATCGTTCGGACCCACCAAAGTGGTTTCTGTCGTTTCCGTCGTAAGTGAACTATTATCGTGCGTTTGTCTTTTATGCGCATACTTGGTATCTTTAATTTTCAGCATGAATTCCACATCTTCGGCAGATTTCAACCGTCTTGCTTCTTCCTTTTGTTGCCTTGATGCGGTCGTTGTGGAACTGCTTGTAGACGACTTAGCTGTTGAACTTGTGGAATTTGTACGCGTGCCATTTGTTGTCGACGACGCTGTACTCACTGCTTTCGGTGTGATACCGGCGCTTGTCGTGGAAGTTGTTGTTGAAGTGGAGGAAGTTGCGGATGCTGTGCTGGATGTTGTAGCCTTCTTCGGGGGCAGCGAATTGCGTTTGGCGGCAGCCTCTGCCATGGATGTGGTGGATTTGCTGCGCTCTGGCCGATCAGGTGGCGCTTTACTCTCAGTATCGCTGGATGAATTGTTATCACTACTTTAGTAACGAAATTTTTTTTTTTTTTTGGGGGGAAAGACAAACAAAAAGCGTGGACAAAACCAATCATGAAGCACTAGCACATTCAATATCTACACAGCGGCGGCAAATGCACACATTGTTATTAGTTAACTTACTCATCGCTCTTCTTGGGTATGGAACGTTCTCGACTGGATTCTCGGGAGTTTTGGCGCTGCTTCTTCAACAAATTCATTTTACGTACCCGCTCGGCGAGGCTGTCAGTGGAAAGGATAATTAGATCCTCCGGAATACTAGAACGCGAAGGTGATGATGTAGAAGATGAGGATGCTGTCTTTGATGTGGAATCCTCTACCTATATATCAATCATATTTATTAAAATTATATGTATAGTACAATCTTAATATTCTGAAGGAAAAAATTGGGAAACATTTGAGATATTGGAAAAAACTAAACGCAGAAAATTTGCGGTGGACAGAAGCTTATGACTACCCTTCATTTACACGTATTTTTGTTGTTCGAAGATAGGATTATAATGCCACACCTAGCGATAATATGTATATTCAAAGCTATTTATGAAATTAAGGTTAGTCGAAACAGTTTGCAGCTTCTTCCTGCGAATAGTAGTTCATTCTTGTCTTTATATGATCGTCATCTTCCACCTAGTAAATGAGTAAACAGTGGCAAGGCGACCCAGAGTAAAACCAAGTAGTTTTACGGTATGAAAGCTTAGTATTTTAGTTTTGAGTAAAGCTATTCGAACGTGGATGACAGCCAAAGAGATAATTCCTATGTATTACTTAAAAGAAGCTCACTCATTGAATCACTCATATTTAACTCCGTAATGCAATGATAGGTGTTCAAACTGGCTACTTTCCCATTGGCACTCATACGATGAGGCTAAAGATTTTGGAGAAGTCAACTTGTCAAAGTTGCAATGAGGAAGACCAGGCCGAAGCTCCTAGGAACTTTCTACGAAGCTGCCTTAATAAACTTTTGGCAGGCCTTAGACGTTTAGTCGATATGCGACTGTCTTTTTTATTTAGTTAGGAGCTCTTAGTATTATAACGGACAGGTGTCTCTAGCTGCTCAAGTGGGATTATTCGAGGCCTCGACAGTTGTTACATATTTTGACGTGGTTTTCGCAAGTATTGACATTTTAGCACCGATATGAGCATTGCAACATAAATACCTCTGTCAAAGTCTCAGAAAGAGTCCCAACTACAGACTACATTTGTGTTATAAAGGAATTTTTTGAGACTCTATTTCACTATGAAGAAGAACTTTAGAGAGAACTAAGTTACCCGATGTTGGAAAAGCCTACAGTTACCGAAATCTATTCCCACAATGACTACGGGCTATGCTGGCTCTAGAATATATTGTCAAATATGGACATATTGAGAAAACTGTTAGAAACATCCGCCAAGTGTCGTCTGTAGTATTTCTGCAAGCTTCAAGCGCAGTGCCTATTTCGAGAACTCAAATTTTTGTATAACTAACAAATCATTAATTTTTGTACCACCATTCGTTTACCTCTTTAATATCCAGCGCCGTTGTATGCCGTCGTGGAGGTACCGGTAGCTTCAATGTCACGTCCACATCGTTTTCCTGCGCACGACCACTAGGACGCGAGTTGGCCTTTGTCGTCTGTTCGTCCGCTTCGTCGATGTCCGGTGTGGAGGCCCATGATTGTGGACGCCGCTTAAGTTCTACATTAAAGTGAACAACTATTTAGTATTACAAGACCAACATATTATTGTTGTATACATTTAGCGTTCATGTTACGATGTTAAACAAGTTTTTACGATACAATACGATGCGATGCGGTGCAGTGCGGTGCAATTGTATGCAGTTGAGTGCGTTGCCGTGCGGTGAGTCCACATTTACGGTACAATTACACGATTGCGAACGATGACGATGTTTGTTTTTAGTTTATATGATTTTTGTTATTGTTTTTTTTTTTTTGTATTTTTTTTTATTAGCCAAAGATGTAGAACGTTTACGTTTACGAGCACGATTACGTTAAGATGTAATTGAAATTATGTTCGTACAAATATTGTTGTTGGTATCCACAAAATTACAGTAGAAACCAAATGTTGTTGTCCACATTCGACAGCGACGAAAGTGTTTTCATAGTTTTTAGTGTGTTGAAATTGCCAACATACAAAAAATTTTGTGAAATGTTCGAAAAATTTAATTTAATGAAAAAAGTACAATAAACAAATAATATTACGTTTTATGTAATCAAAAATGCAATTACAGGGTGACCAAATATCAATATCTGTAATCAATTTTAGGTACTGGAAATTATAGCATTATTATAACAAGAAAAACACCAGCGATGAAGGAATAGGTAGGTTTTATAAAGGAAGTAACCGAATAGACCACGTCCTGCACGCAGTGAAGAAAATATGGCAGCCCAAGCTGAGAGTGTACACGAAAACCATGGAGAGTCGCTTCGGCACCGTTCGGAACAACTCGGACTGACGTATGAAATGACTTGACGCATTTGACGTTAAGATCTTAACTAGAATCGTACAAAATACTGCTTGTGTAAGCACTGAAGCCGTTCGACCTTGATATGCGATATTGACATTCTTGAAAAGTTCCAAGAAGATCCGACGTTTTCAAAGAAAATTGTGTATAAAGATGTGGCCAATTTCTGGCCCAATAGGTATGTAACAAGCAAAATTGACGTATATGGGACGAAGAGCCATAACTACGGTTTGGTGTGGTTTTTGGGCCGGTGGAATCATCGGTCCATATTTCTTCAAAAATGATACCGATGAGAACGAAACTGTTAATGGCAACTGTTATGGCGCCATGGTAACCAACTTACGGCCTGAAATTGAAGCTCGTTATCTCGTCGGTATTTGGTTTCAACAAGACAGTGACACTTCCCACATATCGCATCAATCAATGGATGAATTAAGAGAACACTTCGGTGAGCAGATAATTTCACGTTTTGAACCAGTCGATTGCAACTAAGATTGTTTGTTATCACACCGTTAGATGTTTTCCTGTAGGGAAATGTAAAGCCTGATGTCTATGCGGACAAACCCGGTTGGATTTAGATCTTGGAACAAAACATCACGTGTGTCAATTGCCAGTTACCCGTCGAAAAGCGAAAGAGTCATCGAAAATTGGACTCAGCGTATGGACCATCTCAGACGTAACCACGGCCAGCACTTGAAACAAATCTTCCAAAAATAAATGCCAAAGAATATTCTTTCGAATTATAATAAACATTCGCCATTAAATTTGAAGTTGCTGTGTTTTTTTCCTTAAAAAAGTGATGAACCTCGAAATGGATCACGCTTTAGCAATATCATAAGTTTTTTAAAAAAGTCTTTTTTCAAATGTTATCACCATTCTTCGCGGCAATTTCAATACATTTATTAAATTTCGAAAGAAATAAATCAATTTAGTCACCCTTTATTAATATAGTATACATACAGAAGCTTGGTTATAAACCAATATATAGTATATATATTATAAAATAATAATGTTAAAGTAATATGTTTTGAACTGATTTTAGACTATTATAGTTTAAGTAGTTATGGAGGATGGAGTCATGTGTTATGAAGTTTACGCAAGTGAGGAAAGTTCTCTGATCGCCATTCACTTGGTAGTGGCCAGAAACGAGACATATGAAGTCTCAAGCAGCTCACGACTTCCGGTGAAGGCGAGCTAAAGTGAGAAGGCGACGGTCGGATGAGATCGTATTCGATGGAACGATGACCTGTATGAGATATACGACGACATTGACATAGTTCAGCGAATTAAAAGACAACGGCTACGCTGGCTAAGCCATGTTGTTCGAATGGACGAAAACACTCCAGCTCTGAAAGTATTCGACGCAGTACCCGCCGGAAGAAGCTAAGGAAGAGGAAGACCTCCACTCCTTTGGAAGGGTCAAGTGGAGAAGGACCTGGTTTCGCTTGGAATATCCAATTGGCGGCACGTAGCGAAGAGAAGAAACGACTGGCGCGCTGTTGTTAACTCGGCTATAATCGCGTAAGCGGTGTCTACGCCAGTAAAGAAGAAGAAGTCAATACATAGCATGTTCTTGAACACGTCAATTAAATGTAAATTTATATTTATAGCTTACAAGCATTTATTGGAAAATTTAGTATCATACGATTTATAAAATTCAGCTAGAGCAACAAAAGTCAGATTTTAAGAAAATCATCTTCCTCTTTAACAATAAACCAGACTCTCTTGGAGCTTTTATTGAACGTGCTATTCATGGCATATGACTTGATTTAGCGGAAAAAGTATTCAAAAACTGGGTCCATCGATTTCTTTCTAGCAAAATTACTTTACATTTAATAAATTCTCTATTAATTTCCTATTCTATTTCTTTTATAGCAACGATGAAGACTAACATTTAAAGTTTTAAAATAACCGCTTAACTTGTAAGATGAAGATAATAGAGGCTCTAATATCTTATAGATTTACAATTACAAAAGTAAATAGTCTATTCTGGAAGAAGTTAGTCGTACTAATTATGAGGTAACGATTTTTGGGTAAAATATCCATCTAATATCTAATCTATAGTCTATCAAAAATTATAGTCTGAAATCAGTTCAAATTAAAAATTTATATTTAGTCCCCAAAAACAGTTCGAAAACAAAAATCAAATACAAATGTATAAGTTGGATTAGTAAAATTTCGAAAATTTAATAAATATACAATGTAGAAAAAAATTAGACATAGATGTGTGTATTAGCAATTTTGTAACGTTATTTACATGGGAATGTGAGACCGAAATGTGTGCATGATTTTCGTATTGCAGCCATGCTCAAAATTCAAAATAAGCAAGCTGTATATAAAAATATATACTCTTGTTTTCAAAAACTTTAAAATTCTTGGAATTATGTAAATATATGCGAGGTCCAATTGCATACCGATATCATTACTACTCCCCGTGCCATTAAAACTCGACAGATTCTGTGTAGAGGTCCACGTGCGCGATGATGGTCTAAGCGGAAGAATTTCGTTTTTACTAAAAATTGTGAGGTTACTTTTATTCAATTACCTGGAATTGCCGCCGTCTGTTAAGTTGGGAGATGAGACGGCCACATCTTCAATACCCCGCCGTCCGCCATGCTCTTTGTAGTCACGAAAGCAACGTTTGCAGCGTGTTGGATAGCGGGTCTGGGGATGGAACCCCAGCGGACATAATTGGTCACCTTTTAACGACGGATACAAATGATGCATTTAGGGGGGAAATCGTTGTGAAATATAAAATGTTCAATTTATAACTGTAAATGGAGAGAAATAGATTAGCAGAAGAGTAATTACATATATTTTGAGAAATATTGTAAAAACAAATTTAAGATTTTATAAAGAACATGTGATCAAATTAATTAATTAATTAATTTAATGAGTTGGTAGTGCTGTTAGTGACATCTATACTAAATTGCATGTCGAAATATTTATTAGTATTTGAGGTGCGCGTCGGTTTGTGAGGCTAATTCACATTACCACTCCGAGAACACCGTTTTGACTCAATTGAGGATATAAAAGCTGAATCAAAGAAGGCTCTGTCTTATCATGACGGACGATTTTTCCAAGTGCTATGATGACTGGGAAATTCGTTGGCATAAGTGTATTGCAGCGGGAGGGGAATACTTTGAAGAAGATGAAATGGAAAAAAATCAACTTTCAATTTGATCACAGTAGTACATTGTGGCAAAGTACCGGAAGCTGTTAGTATTTTCTCTTTAACGCTCAAACAATACCGAGGACAAGGCCCAAGACTATAGATCAATTTTATATTGATTATCATAAGAAAACTGAACACTTAATTTCATTAAAATAATAAGTCAGGTGTAAAACGCAAAAACCTCCATATCGAGTATATTGTGGTCCGGGGAAAGTCGGACTGATTATATCAACATTTGGCATTACTCAAATATATCCGAGAACATGCTTGCACCCAATTTAAGATAAGAAGACAATTCATCCACTGAAATATTAGGCATAAAGTCTAGAGTGATGAAAACTATTAACTTGGATAGTCGAAAAAGTCTTTTCGTATTTTCCCGATATATGTCGTTGAAGTCGTATATATCCATATTTTGAAATTTTTGTATAAAAAAGGGAAGAATACCACGCAAGCCACAACGATTGATTCTACATTTTACTGTCAACAACGGATGAGATTGAAGCAAGCAATTGAAAAAACGGCCAGAACTGACCAACAGAAAGGGCTTCAATGAGAAGAACGAAATCGAGATTAGATTTTTCGAGTTTTATCAAACATATCTATACGAGTATATATAAGAGAAAGTTGTGTTAGTTACACCATTTATAACTCAAGGACGGCTGACCAATGGTGGAGAGGTAGCTTAGAACTAACTAAGGACATAGGATACTTTTCATTTCTTTCTTTCAAAATTTAATATAACTCATAAATACAAAGATTATATTTCATATAATAAACATTTGTTGAAAATTCATGTTTGTAGGAATCATTTAAATATATGCGTACAATTTTAAACAGATCCTTCCTCAAAAATAATACAATTGCTAATAGTAGAAAAGAACTAAATCTATATAAATAAAAATGAATTGTTGTTCGTTAGTCTGATTAAAACTCAAGAAAGGCTGAGCCGATTGATCTGATTTTGGTTTTAAAATGTTTGTCGTAGTCCAGGGTAGGTCTAAACGGTGAGCAAATAAGGAAAAATTGCGAGTAAGATAGAGTAAGACGACAATTCCATTTTCTCATATAAAAGTTGAAGTTGTACTCTCAGTTCCACTCGAATTGAAAAACGCAATAAAACAAGACTTTTAAATCGACAACATAATATCAACTTTGCTCATAACATCGTGTATTTAAATCTATATAAATAAAAATGAGTCGCCAAACTGTATGTATGTATGTATGCTCATAACTTTCATACGACTGAACCAAATTTGATAATTCAATTTTTAGAATGTTCGTTGGGATGGTTTCTGCGGAGAAAAAAATTCGAATAATTGCCGGAAAACCCCTAAAAACAGCCCTTTTCTTTTTCTCATACAAACGAATGAATGTTTATTCGTTAGCAACGCTAAGAGAACGGCTAAACCAATATTGATGAAATTTTAAGAGGTTGTTCGTTGTGGATCAAGGAAGGTTAAGAAATAAAAAACCTTTATGCTTTTCGTGAGGGAAAGTCGAAAATTGGAAAATTTCAAAAAGTTAATTCTTTTCATACAAATTTTTTCAATTATTTGAATGGTTCAAATTTGTCGTTTGCTTCAAAAAATTTTTGAAAATTATTCAGTGAAAACGTTATGTGTGTTGCACACAAAGTGATCAGTTACAGATTGAAATATCGGTCGGCGTTCTTTTAAGCATCAACATATGTACATTAGCAGCCCAAGGCACATGACCGAGTACTCCCAGGATGCGATGACATACGTGCGGTATTATGGATCGCGGTCAATCAACAAGCGTCCCGATGTCACAGCAAGACTTTTCAAGCAACAGCATCGATGGACTTTATCTTGAAGCAACGTATATATGGCGCTGTTAGATGCTAGATGTACTCTGTTGTGTGGCAAAAGAGAGGTTTGCCGCACGCACACATTCTTCTTTGGATGATGGTTACACCAGATCAAATTGATGAAATCATTTCTCCGGAAATTCCTCATGTACAGAAAGATCCAGTATTATATGAAGTGGTGGAAACCAATGTGGTGCATGGACCTTGCGGACACTACAATCCCTTTTCGGTTTGTATGTCTGACAATAAATGCACGAAACACTATCCATGTGCTTTTCTTTCGGAAACACAACTGGAAATAATGGATATCAACTGTATTGGCGTCGCTCACCAGAGCATTCAAATCAGAAGAGTGAATATCGAAGTTAACAACACATGGATCGTACTATATACGTATTCACCATTATTGTCTAATTCATATTCAAAACTCATATCAGTGTTTAGTATTGCAGTTTGGTGTAATGATACGTGAACTGCAATAAAGCGCTTTATAAGATATTTGCTTTTGCAATTCATGAACGTTTTCCGACTGCTGTGCGTCTCGCAGTTAATTTGGAGAATGATCAAAGAGTCTATTTCAACTCAGAGAATACAATACAGCCAGTGGAAACACCGCCAGCAACAAAATTAACATTTTCTCAACTTTCGTCAGTATTCCGTTTGCGAGAAAATTGCTCTATTCGGAAATACCTTGACATACATGGAAATATATGTATGGAATTCATCGAAGAAATATTTACGCAGAAAGCAAGGCCAACCAGTAGAGTGACATCCAGGCGTGTTCTTAATCAATGCATTAGGACGAATTTACACAATCCACTCGAAAAACGACGATTGCTTCTACCTTCGGTTGCTATTGATTAATGTACGCGCTTCAAATTCATTTGAGTCATTGCATACTGTGAATGGTACGGTGTGTGCAACCTTTTGAGAGATGCGATAGCTGCTTCGAATGCCATTGAAGTTCTCAAACTTTTCGTGATAATAAGCCTTCAAATCCGCGTCAATTATGGGATACGACTAAAAATTACATTGCCGAACACATTTTACATCGTATACCGGTTGATACTTCCGGCGGTTTGATATCAATTCCATCCGCCGTTTATCAATTCACGAAAGATTGGCTCATCGCGAATGTTTATACGAGCATTGGCCAAATAATCGTAAGTACAATTTCTTGAGTATATGAGCAATGTTAGCTGCCACAAATACCGATGTTGTTGACTTAAACTGGAAGATTCAAAGTCAAATTCCAGGAGACTTGCAGTCATAAAAATCGATCGATCGTCTTGACAATGAGGGCGAAGCCGTGAATTATCCAGTGGAATTTCTAAATTCTTTGGAGAGGCTTGGTATGCCACCGCATCATTTGCGTCTCAAAGTTGGATCTGTCGTTATGATGTTTCGCAATCTAATTGTGACGCACCTATCAAATATAAGGGGCAGAATGCTTGATTCCACGGATTTCTTTTTAGTTCTAACGATTTGCCATTTCAGTTCAAACGTATTCCGTTTCCAGAAAAATTGAATTTTAGATGACGATCAACAGGATAGTCGCATAGTGTGTGGCATAAATTTGGAAATGCTATGTTTTTCGCACGGCCGTGGCTTGCTCACGAGTTGGAAAACCATCTTCTCTGTACATTTACGCACCGGAACAGAAACCAAAAAATGTTGTTTATTAAGCTGCGTTACATTGAAAAAAATGTAGAAAAATCGCAAATAAATGATTATCAACACAATATCAATTTTTGTCTTTTCATTTCAAAACACATAATTTCACGCAGAATAACGGCTGCCGGGTCAGCTAGTAAAAAATAAAAAGAATAGATTATAACTGGCTTAGTAATCAGTCATTGAGTATGTATTGTACCACATCCGCCAAAAGACTGATGTCATAACTTTTCCAGCCGACTTTTTCGTCTTCCCACGCCTGAGAACCGGTTCATCATGTGCATTCCACTAGAATGACTGTCGATTGGACTTCAGTGGGAAATGATGGAGCTATGTTTTTGTTGTTATTACGATTAAAGAGCACTGATATACTTCTCAGAATCAGTTATTCGTAGTTTTTGTTGGATTATGAACTTGCGAGGCACCCACTTTGCACAGAGCTTTCGCCTCTTTAAGCTTAGCAAATATCTTTTCAACGGTGGATTTCTCTGAGCCCAAATTCAACAGTATTTTCAAAAAGCAATGCTTTATTAACACACGAAATGCTTTATGATCCATTTTTTTTAAAGCTAACACAAGTTGCTTCACAAAAATGCTATATCTCATTAACTAATAGTTATAATCCAACTAATAGAAATCATTTAGATGGTAGTAGTAGTATTATTTATGTATCAGCCCCTGTGAAGCATCGACGGATGTAAGCCCCTTTTTACCAGGTTGTTCAATAAGTTTTGTTGTTTGAAAAGAAAAACACAATTTTATGATTCAAAATACACTTTATTATTTAGTATAATCTCCATGAACATTAATACTCCTGCTACAACAATCCTCCAATTTGTGGATCCCATCCCTGAAGTGAGAATGCGAAAGTCAGCAAAATACGCTTCAACAGCCGTTATGACCTATTCATTTGATGAAAAACGCTTGCCACGCATAAATTTTTAGAGTTCTGGAAACAAATTGAGGTCGCTGGGTGTCGAATCTGGTGAATACGGTGGATGCTCCAACAATTCGAACTTTAATTCGTGGATTTATAATGGAAAAGGATTTTTTTCTTCTACAAACCATGTCTTTTTTCACGATTTTTTTCCTTCAACTGGTTCAAAAGGTTGCAATAATATTCAGAATTAATTGTTTTGCCAGTTTGCAAGTAATTCACAAACAAAAATTCCTCTCGCATCCCAAAAAACTGATGCCGTAACCTTTTTGACCGATTTCCGGACACGAACTCGTTTCGAAACCGATCAGCTAGGTTCACACCTTTCCTTAGCCTCCAGTTTAGATTCAGGATCATGGTGATAGACCATAATCTTATCCATAGTGATGAACCGACGCACAAAATGCACTTTATCCTTTTAAAATGCTGTTTGTTCCATTGTTAGCGAATGTAGCGCCTATTGTGCACACAGCTTTTGAAAACCCAAAATTTCACTTAAAATTTGGTTCACACTGCCAAATAAGATGTGTAGAGCCTCTACTAAATCTCTCTCAGTCTATCAACGGTCTTCCAAAACCATATCCTCTATTTTGGCTATTATTTCCAGTATTGATGCGCGGCGAATACGGAATGAATTGACAGATTAAAATGAAACTTCACATACGTTCATATGAAGAGTGTACCAAAAAAACAAAAAAAAAAAAAAATTTAGGCTAATAGCAACGCCACAACCGACCAGATATTCACCATGCGCCAAATCTTGGAAAAGACCCGTGAAAGAAGAATCAACACACACACCACCTCTTCGTCGATTTCAAAGCTGCTTTCGACAGCACGAAAAGGAGCTGCTTTTATGTCTGAATTTGGTATCCCCTCAAAACTAATACGGCTGTGTAAGCTGACGTTGAGCAACACCAAAAGCTCCGTCAGGATCGGAAAGGACCTCTCCGAGCTGTTCGATACCAAACGAGGTTTAAGACACGGCGATTCCCTATCGTGCGACTTCTTCAACCTGCTTCTGGAGAAAATAGTTCGAGCTGCAGAACTAAATAGAGAATGAACCAGCTTCTATAAGTGTACAGCTGCTGGCGTATACCGATGATATTGATATCATCGGCCTCAGCAGCCGCGCCGTTGGTTCTGCTTTCTCCAGACTGGACAAGGAAGAAAACAAATGGGTCTGGCAGCAGTGGCGTAACTATACCGTTCGAGGCCCGTGGCAAATTCATCGAATGGGCCCCCTGCCCTCCCACTTCCCCAATATATAAAGAAGCTGAACCAACAACAATAGTATTTTTTATTTTATAATATTTATTTATACACTTTTATTTGTAAGAGTTAACTAATAAATCACTACGTGAAGTAGGTACATACAAACTTTATAATTATAATTTCTTGATTTTCTAATTATTCACTTTTAAGTAAAGGTACCTAATTTAAAGTACATATTGAACTGAAGTCACAATTTTATTTTAAGTACACAATTTTAATTATTAAAATTCCTTTCTTCGGACTTTCTGTTCAGCAAAAGTGTTGATGACATCACGAAAGTTCAAATTTCGGGCCATAGAATTTTCGATGGATAGAATAGCCAAATTGCTTAACCTTTCTTGTCCCATAGAATTTCTTAAATAAGTTTTTATCAATTTCAGTTTTGAAAATGATCGCTCGGCACTAGCCGTAGTTACAGGAATGGTGAGAAATAACAGAAATGCAGTGCACACTTCAGGGAAGCTTGAAGATATAAAATGATTCTTTATTATTAATAAGTCAGCAAGTTCTCTTATAGAAGATGACCTTTCTATTTCGTGTTTAAAAGAGGATCGTCTAATACTATGGCCAAAAAAATTATAAATTTGTTGCACAGTTTCGAATAATATTTGTATTTCTATGACCTCTTTTACTGCATCATTTACTACCAAGTTTAAATTATGAGCAGCACAATGGACATATACTGCATTTGGCTCTATATCTCTTATGAGTTTTTGAACTTCGCCATAAGTACCTTTCATGGTATTAGCTCCATCGTACCGGTGTCCACGGCACTTATTCAGAGAAATACTTTTGTCATTTATGGATTTTATTATCTGCTTGGACATTGCTAAGGCAGTTTGATCCTTAACCTCATGAAATCCTAAAAATGACTCTTTAATTACGAGCGCCTTTGGAGTTCCATTTTCATCTTTCTCGATTACACAGTAACGGTAAAGTTCACACAATTGATCTGTTTTGGAAATATCTTGAGTAGTATCAAACAAAATGGAATAAAACGGTGCGGTGACTATTTCATTTACCAGAGCATTTTCCACTTTTTGAACCAGAACAGCAATGAGCTCATTTTGTATTTTTGGACTTAAGTATTTAATCTGGTCCTTAGGTTTGCTTAGCAACTCTTGTAAAATAGGATCGTATTTGGCTATTAACTCAACAATACTCAAAAAACTCCTTTTGGACCAGAATCGTTGCCATATACCGTTTCTTTATGGCCACGAAAAGCTAAATTACAGGTTGAAAGTGTCAGAGTAACATCAAGGAGTCTAGTGAGTACCTGGCGCCAAAAAAATTTTTCTCTCTTGATAATGGACTCTTGCTCTTCATCTAGTGTTCCATGTAACTGCCACTATCGATGTACAAAACATGAATGCAAATGTTCTTTCGATGTCTCATGTCTTTCTATGGCTTCCACAATATGTTTCCAATCATCATAGCCTTCCATCCAAATATTTTGTATATTTTTAGATGCCCTAATTGCGAATAATCAACATGGTTCACAATATGCTTTTTGAAGCAATAGAGAATAGGACAGCCATGTACGTTCTAACTTTACGCCGGATTTAGAAACAGTGTAATAATATTTATCTAAAAAAGATCTATTGTTACTATCCCTTAAAAAGGGGCCTTTTGGTTTACAGTGTCCGTTTTCGATCACAAACCGTTTTACTTGATCATTGAGTTCTTTAAAGTTACCTTTATCAGTAACATGCGGTAATGATTTTAATTTTTCTATGTCCAAACATGATTCATTTAAAGATTTGCTCGTACCTGATTGTGGTTGCTCTGAATCTAAATATTCACTGTTATCGGGCCCTGGGATATTGCCACTTATGCCATCATTTTCTGCCTTTCCATCGCGCTGTTCATTTGATTCTTCTTGTATACTATCTTGATTATTAAAGTACTGACTTATTTTAGGTAACTTTTTATTTTGTTCTTCAGACTCCTTCTTTCTCTTTCGTTTTTCGCTTCCATTCTGATACTTTCTAGAACAAAACCGCAAAAAGTTTGTAATAATACTATAGTTTTTATTTATTGAAAAATCTACTTAATTGCTAACAAATGCCAAAAAAGTGACCGTAAAAATGATTATAACGAAAGTCCACCGATTGTTCAAAGTTCAATTCAAATGTCAAATTTTGTAAGTTTTGAAAGAACGATGAACATAGGTACCGAAATAGTTTTGGTGGTTACGAATGTCAAAATAGTGAATTGATTTTGAAATGCGCGATGAAAATCATTATTTTAAATAATAATTTCGTAACTTGTGATTTCAAACTTTACTACCGATACCTACCGATGATGTAAATGATTAATTTTATGGGTAGATTAAAAATTAAAATAATTGTAATAGTATAAATTATTTTAAATATTATAATAAAATTCTTACCGAGTACACATTGTCAACCTATTTTCACAATTAACTAATTAAATATATCCTCACTTGCAACAAACAACCAATTCTTACAACAATAAACTGCTAATTGCTTGGTGAGTTCTTGCGTAATACAATAGTGGAGTTTTTCATATATACAAACTCGAAGCGGGGATTCCTCAAGCATCAGCAAGTATTACCGACATAAATTTTAAACAGTGTTGCCGTTTGAGAAAGAAAAAAATACACCAAACTCATTTCAAAAATTTTAAGCTGTGAATTTTTAATGGCAATAAGAGAATATGTGTTTTTATGTGAATTTATTTAACCATTATTACATTTATCAAAATCAACTAAATTAAATAACTGAATATCTTTCTGGTCATCATTACGTTCGGGTGTGGTTGGTGTGCCTTCACCAGATGCTATTTCTTTTTTTACAGTTTTAGTCATTTTCTTCAAACCGTGTTCAGGCAACATAAAAGTGTGGCAATTTTTCTAAAGAACTTTCAACTGATGACGTATCATTATAATTGAACTCTGTTAGTAAAATCAGAGACAGTCATAACATAACACTTTAATATAAAAAAGAGACAAAATATTAAACGCATCAATAACATTGTGGTCGGGGAATACTAAATCCTTTGGGGAATTCCCAGCTCGTTATTTTCCTAACGTTTTACGGCTCTGGCAATTAATTTATTGGCTTAAATTTACGATCGTCAATAATTTTTACAATTTTCTACTAGATTCCGAAAAATATTTTTTAGCGCATTGTATTGAGAAAAAAAGCGCTGAAGAGTCTAGAATTGCACTATCTAGCGCGAAATGCGCTAAAACGGCAACACTGATTTTAATGCCGGCAGTATACCTAGTCTCAGCGAGACACCCTGAGACATGCCCAGTGAATATAAATGTATACCAATATATACATTTTTGAGGTATGTTTGTCCACACATGTTTCCGAAATTATTACGAGTAATTGGATTTTGACCATTCTTTCTAAAACTGGGTTACATTTTTTTTTTTACTAATGCATTGAAAGTTTAATACCTAGGTATATTTTTTTTAGTTGTGTATGCAACTAAGAAGGTAACAAATAAATTAAAGACAAAACTTTTTTTTTACTTAAGTAATGTGTATGTGTAATAATAAATGTTGGGAATTGAGATTTCCTCTGACCGGGGGCCCCTTCGGGCTGGGGGCCCGTGGCATTTTGCCGACTTGCCACCCTATAGTTACGCCACTGTCTGGCAGTGAACGAGGGCAAGACGAAATATCTCCTGTCATCAAACAAACGGTCATCGCACTCGCACTCACGTCACTGTTGACAGTCATAACTTTGAAGTTGTAGATAATTTCGTCTATCTTGGAACCAGTGTAAACACCACCAACAATGTCAGCCTAGAAATCCAAGGCAGGATAACTCTTGCCAACAGGTGCTACTTCGGACTGAATAGGCAATTGAGAAGCAAAGTCCTCTCTCGACAAACAAAAACCAAACTCTATAAATCACTCATAATTCCCGTCCTGCTATATGGTGCAGAGGCTTGGACGATGTCAACTACGGATGAGTCGACGTTGCGAAAAGAATCGCGTAAGAAGAAGAAGTAGCAACGCCCTCTCTTATCGAACGACAAAATTTATCGAACAACCTGGTATACTCTTGCAACTTACAAACGCAAAATGTCAACCAAAGGATCCGAATCCAAGCAGTTATCTCAAGGAACATTTTATTAGTATGTGGCATGGTAATTGTATGTAGTAGTGGCAAGAATATATAAAATCGGGTCGATACTATCCCAAACTAAACACTAACACTAAAAGAATAGGACCACTGCCACGCCATTAATCGAAAACGCATGTAGTCCGGCACTCGTAGTGTAATTCAAAAAGCCATAAATTCGGTTTGGAAATTTATTTTTATTTATTTTAAAGTACAAAATGTGTAAGAATAATCATAAATTCATGACCAATTCACTTTTGCTCGATATGACCACCGTTTGTCTTAACTATGGTCTTGAGATGGTCAAAAAACGAATTGCAAGCTTTCCGAATGTACCTTGTCCAAAATGGCACAAAGAGAATAATTCATTGGATTCGCATCTAGTTAATTCGAGAGCCATTGTGCGGTTGTAATGAAGTTCGGAACGTTGTTTTTCAGCCATTCTTGATTCACTCGCGCCTTGTGAGACGGTGCTGAGTCTTGTTGAAACGTCCATGGTTTGCGACCGAAATGTTTGTTTGCCCACAGCTGCAAAGCAGCCTCCAGAACACTTTCCCGATAATATGTCTATTCGGCATTTACTTTGACGCCAGGCTCGATGAAAACAATTGGAGTGCGCCCATCTGCGGTGACAGCGGCCCAAACCATTATTTATGGTACTGCGGTCGGTCAAGTAAACTCTATCGTTTTGAGAGTTTACGAATTGCTCAATTGGAAAAATTTTTTTTTTCAGAAAACACAATGTTCGGAATTTGACCTCTTTCGGCCAAGCGAAGCAACTCTTCGCTCTCTCAAGTCTTAGTTGTTGCTGCTTCGGTGTGAGATCATGGGATGCTGCGGTCGGATATTTTCAGTTCTGTAGCCATTTGATTTCCGAACCATCTCATGTGACGTTGCAGTCTTTTGATGACCACCTGGCGTTTCTCGATGCTACCAGTATCATTGTAACGAGTGATAGCGCGATAAACAAAAACTTTATTCACATTAAGGTGTTTGAGCTCACGAACAATTGCTGGCTGTAATTTTCCAGCCAAATATAAAGCAATCACACTATTAAGTTTGAATTCCGTCGCTGATCACTTTTTTTTTTTGCGTTCACTTTTGGCAAAACGCTTTTGTACACTTGTGAACAATACTCCGAACTGTCATTCGTCAAATTTATAAACAGCTGATTTCAGTGCGACAGCTGCGCGAACGGTGTGAAGTTGGTTAAAATTCGAGTGCCGGAACCTGTACCTTAACTAAGCACTAAATTAAATATAGAACTCTAAATTAAAAAGGCGATCGCACTGACAAAGGGCAGCTGCGGGAAAAGATTTTCTAATAAGTTTAATGTACGTATGTATGTATGTATATCCTAGACCACCAAAACTACAACAGCCAAATTCACTTAGGTTAATTCCTATAAGAACTATTACCGACAGTGACAGTGATGAAATCAGTTGATAACCCCGTCCGCTACGTATAAAACGTTACTGTTAAAAACCACTCAAAGTGCGGTAAATCAATAAAATCAAAAAATAAATATGCCAGAGACATACAATTTTACATTCAAGATGGTATGAGAGGTATTTAAGGGAGCCGTTGTAAAAGTTGGAAGTTGGGCGTGGCACCACTTCTAGGTGAAATCTTATATCTCCGAACCCAACTGACCGACTTAGTCTGCGGCAATCCATATGTCACAGAGCGATAACAGGCGAAATCGGAGTACAACGACGCCTACTTCCCATTTAGCACAAATTTAAATTCCATTTGAATCTTTTCTTTCTAGTATACAAATCAAAAATCAATTATTATAACGCGCTAAAAATTTTCAAAAATAATGCCTTTGGAGTATATGTACCTCCTTATAACCAAAAATTGCTCAAATCCAACAAAAACTGTTCAGGCCCCTAAGTACCGAATATTTGAGCCCCAGTACCTGTAGTTGACTTTATACCACAAATATCGGTCAATGTGTGAGATATATAATTCAAATTCAGGAATAATTCTTTTCTGACGATGGTGCATCTGTGTGTCAAAAATGGGTTGAATCGGGTAAAAACTTCTCTTAGCTCCCATATACCTAATAAAACTATTTTCGAATACCTAATATAAGACCCTGAAACTCTTGTCAAAATAACCTAGACGGATAAAATTGTATATATGTATTATAGTTTAATGCCAAAATTATGTTAAAAGGGTCTACGAGTTACCCAAATTCCCACATAGTACTACATTAAATTAAAATGGCCGCCAGTACGCCGGTACAAGCCTTTTGAATGGCCTCTACATATGTATAACGCTTTCCTTTTATAGGCAAATGTATTTTTCCGAAAAGGAAGAAGTCGTACGAAGCCATATAAGGTGAATATGGGAGTGGTTAATGGTTCAAATGGGATTTTTGGTCAAATAATCGGTCACAAGCGTTGATCGATGAGACGGATTCTGAGCAATTTTTGGTCGTTAGTCAATTTGTGCGAAACAAACCATGCACATACCTTTCATAATCCAAAATGTTCGACCAAAATGCGATAAATCGATGTTTTGGAGATGTTCAATTCCATTTTCATGAATTTCAATGATGATTTCATCTGATTTTTGATGAATTCATGCACAGTTTCGATAGAATCTCCGGTGTTTACGGATTTTGATTGGCCCACATGTTTAACGTCATAGGGTAAGTTTAGGGGTTAGTGCAAGGTAGGGAGGTTTACACTCACTCACACATTTGCCGACATATGCGATATAGAATTCGAAAGGTTTCTTTGGGTTTATGGGGGCTAAAAAAATTGTTGATTCAATTCAAACCATTTTTAACAATACAGGCATACTACTATTACGAA
This sequence comes from Bactrocera zonata, assembly GCA_037783105.1. Classification (NCBI taxonomy): domain Eukaryota; kingdom Metazoa; phylum Arthropoda; class Insecta; order Diptera; family Tephritidae; genus Bactrocera; species Bactrocera zonata. The sequence goes on from JBAWJQ010004729.1 coordinate 66,900, forward strand.
AGGATTCTATCCAAATTTCTATAGTATATGTCACAGGTTGACCAATATTTTCGATAAAAAATTCACAATTGGAACTCCGATCCGCATATTCGTGGCTAGTGCCTTGAATTGTTTCGGTCCCATTTGGACACTTTTTGGTCAGAAGATGGCCTACTGGGGATAAAGTCTCATCTCGATACATTAATTAGTGTTTGATTTGCATTTTAGAAAGTGAAAGGATTTGTTAAAATTTAAAATTGTGTTATATGGTATGTAGGCGTGGCTGTAATCCGTTTGTTTTTGCACTGCAACCATTATTCGATGAAGATACTATACGCGGTTTGACAATTAAGTAATGAGACTGATTTTATTTCCGCGCTTGTGGTAAACCTGTGACCTTGAAATTCCCTTTCTCTTTTTTTGGCATCCTTTTCCTCTTCATTGATATATGCACCATCGCTCTAGCTTGTTTAGTTCGTCTGCTGCGTCAAGTTGAGTAGACGTGTGTTTGTAGTGTTCGTCACGAAAATGGAAAAACGAAATCAAGAGCAACGCGTCGCTATAAAATTTTCCGCCAGATTGGGCGAAACAGCTTCGGAAACATACTCTAAAATTGTAAGAGTGTGTGGTGATAGTGATCTTAGTCGTGTCCAGGTGTTTCGATGGTTGTCTCCGCGCGCCCCCCACCCGAAAAAAGCTCCCATGAGCAAGTCGAAGATGAAAACGATGATTATTGCCTTTTTTGATAGCCGTGGAATCGTCCACAAAGAATTCGTTCCACCCGGGGAAAACTGTGAATCAAGTCTAATATTGCCAAGTACTCGAAAGATTGCGAAAACGAGTCAACAGGGTACGCTCAGACATCGCTCGTAACTGGATCCTTCATCACGACAACGCGCCGTGCCACACCGCCGTCAGCGTGTCCCAGTATTTGGCCTCTAAAGGGATCGCCGTGTTGCAACAGCCGCCTTATTCGTCCGACATGTCACCCTGTGACTTTTTTTGTTTCCTAAAACAAAATCGGTGGTCAAAGGAACCCATTTTAAGTCGATTACGGACATAAATGTTACGTTGTATGGAAAACGCGCTGGAATCGCTGTATAGCTGCCCAAGGGGACTACTCTGAAGGGGATGTCAGAGTTATAGAATAATTTTCAAATATACGCTTTTTATGGAATAAGTCTCATTACTTAATTGTCATACCTCGTAGTTACCAACACAAGAAGAGCTCGTACAATTTTTAACATTCACTGCTGCTGCTTATATTTTAAAATGCTTAAAAGTAACCGGATACATTCAGAAACAAGGAAATAGGGGGTGGTATATGAACTGAAGCCCATAGACGTTGAGAGATTTTACATGTCAGAAATACAGCTTGAATGCTGAAAAATATGTTGTTTTGCAACGAATATCCACGACGTCAAGGTATTTGGTAGAATTAGAGGGCCGTGCTATATAATATGCCTCTGCAATCGGGTAAATGGGTTTAAATACTTCGAATTATTTCACATTGAGCTCTGAACAAAACACTAAAAAGGCTACCAAGTACTAAGCCGATTTCATCAATTTTCACACTGAGACATAAGGTTACAATTTTAATACGAGTAATTTATAATAATAATAATAATCAGTATTGGCAAATCGAAATAACGCTATATTAAATTGGTAATTAAATCGAGGTATGATTTAAAAAACGGAGAACATAATGGATTGAGAAATCTCAGGTTTTATGTCTCAATATTTGGAAGACATGCATTCTTTGTCTTCATGAATACTTAGAGAAGAAAATATGTTTACTAAATTTTTTCATGTCAGAGATATACATACTTATTAGACGACCATATTCAGAATATTGCGAATATATTAGTGCTATGGGAAGGTACAAAAGTCATAATTGTATCAAATGCCATAATACAGTAGAATCCCGACTATCCGGATCAAATAAAACCAGGGGTATTCCGTATAATCGAAAATCCGGATAATCGATTTCAAAGCAAATCAAACAATATTTAAATTACATATAATAAAGTTTTATAACTTGTTATTGGTCGTTGACGTAAAGAATCACATCGTTTCATTGCGGCCAAGTCCCTGATGCGTTTCAGTTGTAACAACTGTATGGGATCCGATACATCCTGTCTTTCAAACCACTTAAAAACAATATCAAGAGCTTCAAAAGCTTCTGCGTGAGATGGTACTTGACACACATCCCCAGTTTCAGCCTCTTCTACATCTTTTTTCTCGTTATTGTTCAAGTCCTCAATGGTTTCTTCAACAGTTAATATTTGGAATCCAGGGTCTTCATTATCGCAGTTCAGCCATTCCTTAATATTTGTTTCATCGCACCCTTCACCAATGAAAAGAATTTTCATTGCTTCTGTTATTTCTTTTAAATCTCCATGTGGTTTAATCGATGAATTAGATAGAGTTAATTTTAATAATTTATTCCAAGCCCTTTTTAATGTTTGCAATCCCACAGAGTTCCACGCTTCTACCAGCATATAACAACAATCTTTTAATTTTGTTTCCTTAAAAAACTTTAACGTTGTTTCTATTTCACTGTCCTCTGTTGTCAAAAGACGGCGCAATAATTGCTTTCTGTATAAACGTTTTAAAGTTTCAATGATAAAGTATCAGGTCCATTGGTTGCAATATCGATGTTACGTTAGGGGGTAAAATCTTAACTATGAACTTCCCATTTTCTCGATTTAGTGTTTCAGCGGAAGGGTGCGTTGGCGCATTATCTAACAACAACAATACGTTGCCCTCTTTCCCCACGACCTTTTGAAATTTCTTCACTTCCATGCTTTTTTTTGGTTAGCGTAAGTTAAGGGGATTTTAACATTTTTGAAACAGCGCGGATTTTTTGATTTACCAATAAGTAGCAGTGGCAATTGATGTGTTCCATTAGCGTTTGCGCAAACCATAACTGTAACTCTGTCCTTACTCACTTTGTGCCCAGGTGCTGCATTTTCACGACGCGATGCTAACGATCTGATCTCTTCCAATTAAGATCTGTTTCATTTGCATTGTATACAAAATCTAAATCGTATACTTCTTCATCTCAAAATTCTTTTAACTCGTCTACAAAAGAGTCGGCTGATGCAACGTTAGCAGAAAGTTTCTCTCCTTGAATCTCCAATTCTCGAATGCCATGTCTAGATTTGAATCTTGCTAACCATCCACAGCTCGCTTTGAAAGAATTATCACCACCAAGTTTTTGATTAAAATCCAATGTTTTTTCACATAACAGAGGTCCTGATATGGGCTGGCCGCATGCTCTCTTTTGTAAAAACCAAGTAAAAACTACGTTCTCCAGAATTTCATTTTGAGATTTTTTCATAACTTTACGTTGAACTTCCATCTTCTTTCTCAAGCGCGCAGGTGAATTTCATTACGGAATCAGAATTCTTTTTAATGTCTGTTATCGTAGAAGTTCCTACACCATGTATTTGTGACAACTTGCTGCCAGACTCACCATTTTTTATACTCTTAATTATCTTCACTTTGTCACTGAGAGACAACACTTTTTCGCTTGGACATTGTAAATTTCCAACGCAAAAAGGCAGACAAAAATAAGAGACAACCTTTCAGTTGAACGCTATCTAAGAAAATGAAACCATAACAAACACTATCCCGCAAACAAATGAGAGCGGGAGTACACGTAACACGATCGGACGCGAAAATAAACTTGTCGTAACATTTATTATTGCTCCGTCAAAACAGTTTTAAATTGACAATTAGAGCCGAGACGAATGAGTCCGGATAATCGGATACTCGGATAATCGATGTTCGGATAATCGAGATTCTACTGTACATATTTATAAAAATATGCTCCATTAATTGAGATATCTTTCAATGAAATACAGAACGGGTGATCCAAGTAGAGGTACTCTTTTCAATAGCCTTTTTTTGACAAATAACAGTATGTTGTGTTAAGTTCTCATGTTATTTCTGTTCAGAATTGTTTGGCATTTTATCGCGGAAGGATTAACGATGCTTACAAATCGTTCAACTTTATTACGAAAATTAACATTCTGTAAAGAACGCTTAACTTAAGATTAACATAATCGCCCTACTGAGCGTAGTATTTGTAAAACCATCACCCATCTTGAGACCCAGCATTCATTATTGCACAATATTCGATCAAATAGATCACGTCCAACGCGCTGTGAAGAAAATATAGTAGCCTTAGCTGAGAGTGTATAAGAAGACCGGGAGAGTGAACTCGGCCCCGTTCGCAGTAACTCGGACTGACGTACGGAAGGACTTGGCGCATTTTACGTCGAGATCTTAAATTCAAAGCATATACAAGAACTGAAATCGGTCGAACTTCTCAAGCGACATCGCTTCTCACTATGGGCTCTTGGAAAGTTTCAAGAAGATACGAAGCTCGAACCAAATTTTGTTCAACGATTAGAACCATTCCTGGCTCAACGGGTATGTAAACAAGCAAAATGATTAAATTTGAAAGGAAGATTAACTTGAAGCGATTTAAGATCTTCCATTTCATTCAGAAAAAACAACGGTTTGGTGTGGTTTGTAGGCCGGTGAAATCAGCAGTCCATATTTATTCAAAAAAGATGCCGGTGGGAACGTAATCTTCAATGGTAACCTCTATGGCGCCATGATAACAGACTATTTAATGCATGAAATAGAAGCTAGTGATCTCAGCGACAATTGCTTTCAACTAAATGACGCCACTTCCCACACATTTCACCTGGCACTGGATTTATTGAAAGAGCATTTTGGTGGCAAATAATTTCACGTTTTGGGCCGGTGGATTGATCGCTATGATCGTGGGATATCACACCGTTAGACTTTTTTCTGTGAAGATATTTAAAGTCTAAAGTCTATGCGGACAGTTCCACTTCGATTCAGGCCTTGGAGCAAAACATCACGTGTGTCATTTAGGAGTTACCAGTCGAAAGGATTACCCTTCCCCTTTATATCCGATATAAACTCAAAGAAGGAACAGAATTTACTATAAATATGTGGTATAATGATAAGGATAAGATTAAAAAAAGAAGCAAATCAATATATTAGGCTTATGGGCTTTATACCAAGGTCTAGACCGATTTATTTTATATGAAGCTATAAACCACATTGGAGGATGGAGTCATGTGTAGAAGTTCACGCAATTGAGGAAAGTTCTCTGAACGCCATTCACTTGGAAATTTCCAGAAACGATTCTTTTACATATGGCTCAAGCAGCTCACAGCTTTCGGTCTTTGACCAAGTATCCTCAGGGTAGCCTAAGAATATCCGTTTGAAAGCCAGCTAAAGTGAGAAGGCGAAACATCCCCTTCACAGGGTTGTGCGCTGGGTTTGGGACCCGCCACGTAAAAACGCCCTCAATGAAAAGGAACAAACAGCCTCGGAAGAGAAACATCCCTTTTTATGTCGACCATGGCAAACGAAATAAGGATTACGACATCACCGCCGTCCAAAAAATGTGAAGGACTGAGACGAGTAGGTCCTTGTGTGTTACTACAGTGCCCAAATAAAGGAGCGCAAGTTCGGCGTGGGATTCGTGATGAGAGAGAGACACCGTTGCCGAATACTGTCATTCACTCCGGTGGATGAACGTCTAGCCACAAAACGCACGTCAACAAAGACAAGGAAGATTCGACGTCGAGAAGCTGCAATCACAACAGATAGCCGAACGATTTTCTACTCGACAACTTGGTATAAGGGAACTGTGGGACCGCATTTCAAGCTTCCTACGTACAGCTGCAACCATTGGTTTTCGGAAAATGCAAAAAAACAGCTGGTACGACGAGGAGTGCCCTGTCGCAACGGAGAGAAAACAGACTGCCTACCTCGCAACGTTACGCTTGACCACAACACGTGCGGGATAGGATAGATGCCGAGAGTTGAAGAGGGAAGCAAGACACATTTGCAGACAGAAAAAGAGAGAGACCGAAATGAGTGAGTAAGAAAGCTTAATAAGCTGGCCGACAAGGGTAATGCTCGAAAATTCTACGAAAAGATGCGGCGTCTAACAGAAGGTTTCAATACCGGAGCATACTCTTGTAGAACCCCCCGAGGTATCTAGTGACTGATGTCCAAATCATACTAAAATTATGTAGGGAACACTTCTCCAGCCTGCTGAATGGCAGTGAAAGTATAACGCCAGGAGAAGCCTAACCCTATTCTCCAATCGATGACGATGGAGCAGACGTCCCGACATACCTTGCGAGTTCGTTCAAATGATTTTGGTCGATATTTTTGATGTGAAACGCGTTCTTGTTCGAACCGTTCCGATGAAGCTGAATTTTTTCCCCAACGAGCCACGATTGTGACCGAATTTAAAACCAAATAAATGATGAATAATTAATTAATTTTGTGTTTTATTTTCAATTTGCGTTTTATATAATTTAGTCCATAAGGAGTATTTCGAACTTCAGAAAGCGCAAGAACTATAATTAATGTTTGAAAAAATCATAATGATTAAATTCTTAAAAACAGAAAAAAAACTTTAATAAATTTTCTTATTTATTCATTTTCTGTATCATATACTCGGAAATTGGAATTGTTGCAGATAAAACCATCTGCTATGAAAACCAATTAACCGATTAGCATAAAATCAATCAACAGGTGAATATAATTTCGATGTGCATATATTTTATGAATTTCGAAATATACAAACTAAATATACACAAAGACAAAAAAGAGTGCATGTGGTATTTCGCAAACTAGCGGGACGAACGATTTCAAAACTGTTTACGAAACCGTTAAAACATACGCTCGGCAATTGAGTTTGAGTAGTGCCGCTGAATGTTATTTAGGGAGAGTGATGTGCTTTCAACGTGAGCATAAAATATATGCGCAATGGGTTATTTCCCAAACAATGCGCATGTTTTTTTATAAAGCAGAAATAATTCTACGAAATCACAAAGTCAGCAAAGAGAGCAAGCGCTCTCTGCGCGAAATGTACGAGTAATTACGTGGAGAGACACGAGCAGGAAATACTTGCTCTAATTTAATTTTATTTTTAATATTATTTTTTTTGGCTTTTGCTTTTTTTTTGGTTGCATTCCCTCGTAACCTATTTTTGGCCGCTCATCCCGAATTTTACGTAAACGCATTTGGAAAATACACAAAAGACGCACCGCGAAAACGGGCACACAATGACAATATGCACTAATGATGGCATGCTCAATCATTACTGGCGCCACTGGATACTCACCGATTATGCGGGGGGGTGGGGCGCTGATGGTGCGCTGACGATGATGCTGATGTTGTTGCTAATGTTATGGCGGCTGGTGATGGTGACGGCAGCAATACAAATTATTTTATTAGCAATATGCCGTCAAAATTTCGGTATTTATGGTTCCTGGTGTGGGAGATTTTGTAATTAATTTTATTTATTGGAAATTTACATATATAATTTTTTTTATTATTTTTTATAGCGTATGCTAAATTTTTTTACATTGATATTTAAAATTTTTTGTAATGTTTTTCTTAATTTTTTTTTTTTTTTTTTTTCTTTTATGAAAAATTCTGCTGGCCTAGAATTCTTGGTCCGGTGAGTTCTAGTATGACTTTTAGTGATATTTAATGGACGTTTTTTATTTATTTTATTATTTTTTATTTTTGAGTTTGCAAAAAAGTTTGTATTATAAGGGGACTTTCGAGACTCCTTGAAATATAACCATTGGGGTGTTTTTTTTTTTTTTGAACTATTAATTTTTTTCAAACCCGTCACGAAATTTTCTTGGAAGTACCCTAAAAAAAAATTCCTTGAAAATTTTAGCCCTTAATATTAACATTAAGAACTGGACCAAGCCATGTAAAAGTTTTCCATAGAAAATACACCACAATCGTGATTTTTTATCTTTAAATTCCTACAGATCAGAAGTATTTTATGGCATCGCTTTGACTTTAGGCGCATATTTCTCAGAATTGTTCACTCTACAAAAGTGCCCAGTGCAACAAAGTCGTAACTCACACCGTCAGTGTTCATTGGGTTATTGGGTGGAATCGCCGTTATCGGACTACTATAGCATATAGCTGCCATACAAAGTTAACAATCGAAATCAACTTATGTATGTATATGGAAAACTGTTTGTTTTATTTCTTTTTGGGTTGGTATGACTATCAGTGACATCTGTGTCAAATGTCAAATCAAAATATTCATTAATGTGTAGTATGCGCTTCTCTTTGAGTTTTTAATGAAAATTATTCAACAAAGAAATGTCATTAAATTTTGTGTGCGGAATCAAATTTCTGGTGTCGAAACATTCAGAATGTTGGAAAAGGATTTCGCTTATAATTGTTTATCGAGAGCCAGAGCTTTGTATTTTTGGGTTGGTACAAATTATTCAAAGAGAGCCGAGAATACGCTCACCACGAACCACGTCCAGGACAACCCTCAGCGTCAACTGATCAACACGTCAATGAAATACAGGAATTGGTACTTGAGAATCGATGATTAACATTCAGAGATCTTACTGGCATCTTTTTAATATCGGAAGGACCAATGAAAACCATTTTGAAAGATCATTTGGGCCTAAATGTAAAAACACGATTGGTTCCAAAATCACTAAATTTTTGCGAAAAACAGCGTCGCGTTAACTGTTTCACATATATACGCTTTCCGACTACCAGGATGTTATAAAACGTATTATTACTGCCGATGAGTTATGGATGTATGTTTACGACTCGGAAACAGATGATCACTCGGCCGAATATCGCGGCCGCAGCCGAAAAACCTACGTCAGAACAGGTCGAAAATCAAAATTTTGTTGACCGTTTTCTTCGATTATCGAGAAGCACTCCGAATTCCTACAGACCGGCCAAACTGTCAACAAGGAATCATATTTGAGTGTTTGTGCGAAGCTATTCGTAAAAGAGACCGACCACTTCCCCCCTTTTTGCACCACGATAATGCACCGTCGCATTTACTACATTGATTCTTCGTGAGTTTTTCAAATTTTCCAAATTTTCAAACAACATCGTGCCGCAATCACCGTATTCGCTTGATTTAGATGCGTAAGACTTCTGGCTTTCAGCTAACTTAAACTATGGCTTTGGGGATACCGTTTTGAGTTAATTGAAGACATTAAACGAGAATCGCTAGGCGCATTACAGGTGATTCCGGAAATTGACTTTAACAACTGTTTCGAGGATTGGAACAAATGTAAAGGGTACAAGGGGAGAGACATAAGTTTTGAAGAATAAATTAAGAATTTTAAAATTATCAACAAAGGGTATTCTAGCTCCGGTGTCACCGAAGATACGTTTTTTCTTGTTTTTTTATTTTATAATTAATATTATTTTGTTAATTTTATTTTTTTGGCTTATGAGCAATATTGTTGGCCGAAAATTCTTGGCGCAAGAGCTCCGATACGCTCTGCGGTGATTAATAATAGTTATGGCGGACATGTTAACAAAGTAACGGTACTTTTAGTTACTTTCACATACATATATGTATGTAGTACATGTATATGTATGTATGTACGAAAATAAGATTTTGGCATGTAATGCACGTTTGCCAGCTGTTGTAAGCGCTGTTTTAGTTAAACAAACTACTTAATCGTCGCCGCAATCATTCTGTGTATTATTAAATAATTTGTACATACATATGTACATATATTTTTCCTAAAATTTCTTATAGCTATTGCAGTGCGCTTTGTTGTTGCTTTTCTTTTTGCACCGTTTACTAATTATTTCGTCGTTGCTGCTGCCAATTTGGCTGTTGCTTCGACTTTTCGGTTACTCATTGACGCTTCGATTGTTTATGATAATTGTTGCTGTTGTTCTTGTTGTTGCTTGTATTGCCGCTGCTCGCTAGTAGAAACTACGTTTTTCATTCACAAAGCAAAATTTTATCAAATTGCGTAACACTTTTTCTCAGTGTAATTCTTTATTTTTATTTTTTTTTTTTTTTTTTTTTTTTGAAAAATATGCTTATGACGGTTGTTACCAAAATTCACATACACATATGTACATACACGAGCTGTGTAGTGTTATTTTTTTTTGTTTTTGGTTTTTTTTTTTTTTATTTTTTGGAAGGGAATTCTTGAAATTCCAAACAGAAATACAAAAATGTCTGAACGCTGTATATTTGGCTATTTTTTGACACTGGCACAAAGGCAAAAGGCACAAACTGGCAACTCAAGTTGGAACGCACTGCCCTAAAAGTATTAACATACACACAAACATACATATGTACAACGGTACATGCCAAATACACTGTTAGAACATTTTTATTTTTCTTAAAATTTTAATTTTTTTTTTATTTTTTTTTATAATTAATTTAGTTTTTCTGTAATTTTTTTTGTTTTTAATTTTCGAAATTTTTTAATTTTTTTTTTTTTTTTTTTTTTTTGACTAATTTCTAACCACCGCAACTCCAGCTGCTAATAAAATACATATTTAAATATATTTGTACATCTGTGTTTATATGATTTTCATATTTTATTGTATTTTTTTCTATCGAAATTTACTGCTTTATTGAAATTTTCTCATAAAAGTGCCGTCGAAAAGCAGCAGCAATGTTTAGCTGTGTTTTAAAAATAGCCGCATACTTTAAAAGTTTCTGGCGGCACAGACAACAAACACACGCACATACGGTACATCGCATTGAAGATTTCAATTTTCTGCAGACACCATAAATCGTTTGAACTCTGCACTCCACAAAATTACTTTTTTCATTTTTTTACAAATTTGAAATAATTTTCAATTTAAATATCTTCTTTTTTTTTGAAATTACCGCATTAACTTGTGCTAATTCACTGGTTGTATTCCGCTGCAGCTTTTACTTTGAAAAAATCTACATATTTCATAGTGCTCATTCTTCCTAAAATTCAAAAATAACTGTCTCTATTCATCCCTTTCGCACCAATAGGAGAAGTTGGTATTTGCACGTTCGCTCGTAACGGCGTTGTAGCGGCTCGGTAAGTTGGGAAAATCGTTGCGAACTCTCGTACGTCTATCGAAGAACTGAATGTTCGTGTTGCGAAAAGTTCTCGGAAAACTCGTGAAAAATCAAAAATTAAGCAGAAAAGTGGAAGATGGTGAAAATCTTGCGCTCCTCAACTGAGTGCGAGCTGCCATTGTATATCTCTCGTAGTGATTTGCTCACTCTCTGTTTTCCTTTTATTAAACTTGTTGTTTTGTGGGTATGATCATTGGATTTACCGTTGCTAAGAGGCACACGCGCCAACATCTGCATAACTACTAGTGGTAAGAATTTGACTCTGAACACTGTATTTAATTTTTCTTTTTTTGTTAATATCTTTTTAGCGACTGCAACGATTTGTTGAAACATACATTTGCACTCATTGTGAACATTTACCGTTCACATATACAATGTGGACGCATTTGTGTAGGTGATCACAGTGGTAAAGAGCGCTGAGAAAACGAAATAAACCGAGTTGCGGAAACCAAGCGATTCAGAGTCGCAAATATTAAAGCAGTTTTGCGGATTCACACCTACTCCAATAGTTTGAACCAACAGAGGTGTAATGTTTGCCATTTCGAAAAAACCGATCTCTACAAATAATGAGTCTTAATTTATCCGTAAATCTTGTGCCACTGAAGTTTGGGGACATAGGGAGTTGTGTACTTAAATGGACCAATATCTTGTCACGATTAAAATCACACACGCCACGATGTATTGCAGGTCGCCAACGTGTCGGGTCTCCTGGGTAACGCTAAACAGCCTCTGGCCTTACCAACTCGAGGAATGGACTTCAACTTTGACATGGATTTTAATAAGGAATTAACGTTTTTGAATTTCGGTTTGAACGCTGTGCCGGTGATTGCGATATTCTGCCACCGGAGTATGCTGCGGTGAACTCAGCAGTAAAGGCTAGTGGGCCAATGTCGCAACTGCTTCCGTCCCGTTAAACTATGGCAGACCTCAGAGTATGCTCCCCCCTCATACTTTAGTTGGTGTGGTAGGTGTTGATTGAGAAGACTAATTCTTTGCACTGGTCGGCTCTGAACGCACTGCCCAATAAGGGCGTGCGTCAACCCTCGCCTTGGCCATGTGAAAGACAACCTTTGTACCATTTTAGGCGGCTACATTTCGGGGGACAGATAGCGGCTCTGAGTGGGACCCATTTAACTAAGAATTTTTCGTAAACAACAAATGAGGAAAGATGGAGTCGGAAGTCGGGAAATGAAAGGTGGTCGAAATCGACACCCGCAACTATAATTGGGAGCGTAGGACCTAGAGTCATGGAAAAGTCACGCGCCAAGGGTATACATAGGTCAGACTCACTATGTAATTAGAAGACGGGGCGGTCCTAGTCGAAGTCGGAAGAAATGTACCGACTTCAGACAAAACTAGCGCAACTGTACGCCGGAATCGAAAATACTGGAAGGAGAACCTAAGCGAACATAATAAAATATGGCTACTTTTGGTTCCGTTACATGTTAGTAGACAAACTTGCTAAAGAAGTTATCGCCGACGGGACTAGAGCCCTTTTTCCCAATAAGTCCTCAGACGATAAAAGAGAAACTGAAACATGCGAAAAAGAAAGCGTATACTGGTATAGTAGTGACGGAATAAGACAATCTAAGCAACTAGTAGACGATTACAACACCAGAAGATTTAAAAATATTTTATTTAGTAAAAATAAGAATACAAACCGGATTTCTTACAGAACACTGCAGACTACGCAAACATATACATAGTAGAAAAAGAATGAGCACTGACAAAACTAGTCAGTTCTGAATATCGTTCACGAACACTTTTATTTTCGAAGCTCTGAGTAAAGTGTTATTTGACGCAGCAACTCGAGCTCTTGTTTTGAAATAGGTGGTACTTGCACTCCAAGTACGTTATTCACTGGAAGTTAGTCAATAAAAGTGTTAATAGCTCCACTGTGAGTGACGTTCATTGCCTGTGGAAAATTGATCGCATCCGAAATTTGGTCGCTACATTGTTCCAGTTCGTAGACGTGTAGGAGGATTGTTCTCCTGATGTTCCTTACAGCCGGCTCCGCTGTAGCCATGCTTTCCGCGAAAACACCCTAGCAGAAACTACTTGAAGAGAAGTGTATAATGCTCCTTTACAGGTAACATGCGAGCATCGTAATGTAAATACCCCATAGGTTACAGCCTATCATAGTCTAGAGTGCAGTGTACTGGCAAGTCTCTATTTTCTCCATCTGCGTCCTGCTGCATCCAGGCAACCATATTGGCATGGCGTAGTCCTCCTTTTCCTTGCCGCAAGTGCTGCCGGAGGATGGAGTCATGTGATGGAGTCAGACGCAAGTGAGGAAAGTTCTCTGATCGCCGTACACTTGGGAGTGGGCAGAAACGATTCTTTTACATATGACTCAAGCAGCTGACGACTTCCGGTCTTTGACCAAGTATCCCCTGGGTAGCCTAAGAACATTCGTTTAAAGGCGAGCTCAAGTGAGAAAGCGAAACATCCCCTCCGCAGGGTTGTGCGCTGGGTTTGGAACCCGCCACGTAAAAAAATGCACCCAATGAAAAAGAACAACAAGACTCGGATGAGGGACCCCACTTTGCATGACCCCTTAATTGGGAAGATGCTGGTTGCTGATTGTCGTCCTCTATAGAGTGAAGGCTGGCATCATTGCCTTCAAGAAAAGCGATGGACGGGACAAGGACTGAGGCGAGTAGGTCCTTGTGGCATTTACTACAATGGCCATATAAAATAGCGCAAATTTGGTATGGGATTCGTGGTGGGAGATAGACTCCGTCGCTATCGTATTATCATTCGTGAAGATACCACGTCAAATGAGGAAGTTTCCCATGCAAGCATTTGATTCCGATCATTCAGTTTATATGGCAGCTATATGCTATAGTTAACCGATCTGAACAATTTCTTCGGAGATTATGTTATTACCTTAAGCAGTAATCCATGTCAAATTTCGTGAAGATACAACGTCATATGCGAAAGTTTTCCATACAAGAACTTATTTCCGATCGATCAGTTTGCATGGAAGCTATATGTTATAGTGGTCCGATATCGGCAATTATGACAGATGAGCAGCTTCTTGAAGAGAAAATGACGTTTACGAAATTTCAAAACGATATCTTAAAAACTGAGAGCCTAGTTCGTACAGACAGACGGACATGGCTAAATCGACTCAGCTCAACATACTTATCATTTATATATACATATACTTTATAGGGTCTCCGACGCTTCCTTCTGGATGTTACAAACTTCGTGACAAACTTAACATACGCTGTTAAGGGTATAAAAAGAAAGAGGCCGAAATGCGTGAGTACGAAGAGCTTGATAAGCTGGCCGACAGGGGTAATGCTCGAAAATTCTACGAAAAGATGCGGCGGCTTACAGAAGGTTTCAAGACCGGAGCATACTCTTGTAGAACCCCCCAAGGTGATCTAGCCACCGATGCCCGAGCATACTGAAATTATGGAGAGAACAATTCTCCAGCCTGCTGAATGGCAGTGAAAGTAGAACACCAGGACAAGGCGGACCCGATTCTCCAATCGATGACGTTCCATTGCCCGACCATGAAGAAGTTCTAATACCAATTACCCGTATGAAGAACAACAAAGTGGCGAGGGCCGATGGATTGCCGGCCGAGCTATTCAAACACGGCGGCGAAGAACTGATAAGGAGCATGCATCAGCTTCTTTGTAAAATATGGTCGGACCCAAACGATGGGAATTTAAGTGTGCTCTTTTCAATCCCCAAAAAGGGAGACCCCACAATCTGCGCCAACTACCGTGGGAAAAGCCCCCTCATCATCGCATATAAGGTACTATCGATCATATCCTGAAAGATTAAAGCCTGCCTTTAAAAAATTGATTGAACCTTAGCAGTGTGGCTTTAGACCTGGAAAATCAACAACCGACCAGGTTATTCACTATAAAAAAAAGTGAATCGACACACACCACCTCTTCGTCGATTTCAAAGCAGCTTTCGACAGCACGAAAAGGAGCTGCCTTTATGCCGCGATGTCTGAATTTGTTGTCCGCGCAAAACTAATACGGCTGTGTAAACTGACGTTGAGCAACACCAAAAGCTCCGTCAGGATTGGGAGAACCTCTCCGAGCCTTTCGATACCAAACGAGGTTTCAGACAAGGCGACCCCCTATCGTGCGACTTCTTCAATCTGCCGCTGGAGAAAATAATTCGAGCCGCGGAACTTAATCGAGCAGATACAATCTTTTATAAGAGTGTACAGCTGCAGGCGTATGCCGATGATATCATTATCATCGGCCTCAACACCCGCGCCGTTAGTTCTGCTTTCTCCAGACTGGACAAGGAAGCAAAGCAGATGGGTCTGGCAGCGAACGAAGGCAAGACGAAACACAGGTGCTACTTCGGACTGAGTAGGCAATTGAGAAGTAAAGTTCTCTCTCGACGAACAAAAACCAAACTCTGGGGATGTTCGGGCAAGCAAATAACTGCAGCAATATTGCGACAGTGTTGTTTTTCTGCAGATACTCTATTGATACTTATAGTGCAACATTTTTGCGTGGTATAAATATCCCCTCTATAAGTCAATCGTTATTCCCGTCCTGCTATATGGTACAGAGGCATGAACGATGACAACATCTGATGAATCGACGTTGCGAGTTTTCGAGAGAAAAGTTCTGCGAAAGATTTATGATCCTTTGCGAGTGGTGCACGACGAATATCGCATTCGATGGAACGATGAGCTGTATGAGATGTATGACGACTTTGACATAGTTCAGCGAATTAAAAGACAGTGGCTATGCTGGCTAGGTCTGGTTGTCCGGATGGATGAAAACGCTCCAGCTCTGAATGTATTCGACGCAGTACCCGCCGCTGGAAGCAGAGGAAGAGAAAGACCTCCACTCCGTTGGAAGGGCCAAGTGCAGAAGGACCTGGCTTCGCTTGCAATCTCCAATTGACGCCACGTAGCGAAAAGAAGAAACGACTTGCGCGCTGTTGTTAACTCGGCTATGACCGCGTAAGTGATGTCTACGCCAGTAAAGAAGATGAAAATTAAGCCCTCGTATTCCTGTTTATCTAGTGATTTTTACATGATTATAATATTATTTGTAACAATGTACCACTTCAGCCTTAACAATTTACAAAAGAGATATAAGATATAGAGAGAGTATAAACGAACTCGCCATAAACCAACGCTTAAAAATATTGTACATATTAATTTATTTACGTTTTAAATATATATATATATATATATGTAAATTTATTTATATATATATGAATAAAGATGGTCATCACATCCATCCAAAAGGCAGATGTGACTCACATTTGTTGGTGATCTTGGTTTTGTTAGATTAGTAACAGTTTCAAGTGCTAAATACAAATTTCCTTGCGTTGTAGTAATGATCATTTAATAAGTTAGTGGTAGTGAATGCTTATGATTATAATTTCATATAATAAAAAAAAGTTGTAGAATTATGGGTATTATGTGAACAGAAGAAAATGTTAAATTAAAGTATAATTGTTCATGCCAAAGAACCAAAGATAGGCGCCTACGATGTAGTCGCCCACACTGCCCGCCCTATCATGTTGTAGCTTTTGGTGCTTCAACTGTTCCGGTTGTATTTGTCGTGCCTGTCGCACTAGCTGTGTTCCCCGTAGCTGGAGTGGGGCAGCCTGTTGAAGAAACAGCAGCAGCAACTTCAATAACACTAGTATTCCCCGCATTGGCGTTGGTAATAGTGTTCACTGTATCCGGGTGATTTATTGGAGGCATAAATGAAATAGTGACCGACTCATCACCTGGTAAAGGTCCATTATTATTTTCACCAAGTGTGTGTGTCGTCGTCCCCTTGCTCACATTGATACTATCGGCAGTGTTAGCATTAGAACTGCTAGAAGTAGCATTAACAATGGCATTAGCTACAGCAACAGCATTAGGTAGCAGTGAAATAACCGAATTGTTATTGAAATTTTCAATTGATGCACCCGACAATGATAATTCATCAGCCGAATCGTCAGCACCATCTGTTTGTACACCTTTTTCCTCCAACATATGCTCATTAACACGTATGGGTTGGCTGGCAGAGCCAAATTGCTTCGAAATTTGTAGTAATTCACGTAAAATTTGGTTCTCCTTACGCAGTCTAGACATGGTTTCCATATCTCGGTGTACCGCATCATCATCTGCCGAGGCAGCACGCTGCATAACAACTGCCATTTCCCTGATTTTAGCTCTCTGTTCTCGTATTATTAACCACAATTCTTCATTATAAACTTCTTTAAAATTAATTTTACTTTCCAGAATTTTACTGCTTGTATGTTCGCGATATTTTTGCATTATAAACTCCAAGGTGCGCTCATAATCTTCAATGCATATTTTCAGTTCTCTATTTTCTTTTAATATTTCTGAACTTGTGGCATTCTGCTGTTGTATACGATTGACCATTTCGGAATTCGATTTATTGTTAGAAATTTGGTTTAACGAGTCCATGTCATCTTGAAATTGACGTAAACTTTCCACCAAACGATTATTGCCCTCCGCTTCTACGAACAAAGCATTACCCAACATTTCTAAATCTTTCACGCGACTGGCAATTCGCTGTGCGTCCATAATAATCTGCCCCACAGACATGTTAGACATCTTTGGTTGTAAAATATGTGCTATATGGCCAAGGTTGAAAGTGGCGTGTTGTCTTCTATGGCTCTAATTATTAGCCAACACAAATTTGGCTGTTATGCTCCGTGTTGTCTTTTATCGTACACTTTTGACAGCACTCCACTCAGCCCTCCGTTCAAGCAGCCTCCGCTTCCGTTATTTTATCGCTCTTTTATCAGCTTCTATAAATATTTTATTTCAGCAACGATTTTTTCATTAGAGAATAGAAAATCCAAAGTTACTGTTATTATAAATTATATTTTAGAATTTTCTGCTTTTTGTTATTAATTTATGATTTTGTGATAACTTTACAAAATGAATCGCTGAACAAAAAATGTAAAATCGTTCACTGACATTTGACAATTCGCCCTAATTATGAGTTGACAGTAGTCAGCTTGCCACAGTGCGTAAGTAAGTTCTGCCAGTAAATTGACAATTGTTTCGAAATAATAAAAAAATATTTTTTGAAAGAGGTCTTTAACAGCACAACATCAATCTACGTAACGTTATCTTAACCATTTACTGAAACAAGACACTTATATATGTATGTAATATCTAATTTGATTTAAAAAATTTAAATTTATTTGTGTGTCGAGTTTCAGACGCCAAAAATTAATGCAATTGAGAATGTTACAGATTTTCATCATTAATATTTTTAAAATTGAACTTAAGGTTAGGGTTAGAGAGAGTTTTAAATATATGGATTTTTTTCATTAATAGCACAATATCTTAATACTAGGTCTGAACACTTAATCACACGATTTCGGCTGTTGAATGGATTATCCCCCTAATCTTAAGAATTTATCAAGATTTTTCCATACAAAAATGATAGTTCCAAATCACTTCATTGAATTGATTTGAAACTGATCCTCTCTAAATCTCTCTGTGCGACTCTGACTTTGCGCAATCTACTTGTCAGCACTGGAAATCTGTTACATTATCACAGCTGATTTAGACACTACAAAGGGAGAAAAATGTAAACAAACAAATTTTTTTTAAAGCAATGAATCTAATTTCACCTGAAAATCGACTTAACAAATGAAAAAATGCATCCACTATTTCTATTATATGGAAAATATTTGAAAAAAGACGGCTTTTATTTCAAAATACTATATATCAATTTTTTCTTTTGATAAATATTAAGCGATGTGAATTCTTGAATGACAATAACAGCTGTTTTTTGTTTTTGATCTTTCTAACGGCAGTCAGAACACTTTTGGGTTATAAAATGATTAAATCAAAGTGTATTCAACAAAGTGAACTAAGTATTTGACTTACGATTATTTGACAATAAAATAGTAAACAATTCATGTATTTGTTTATATTAACCCGTTTTTTTTTTTTATCTTGAACAATATGAAGCCACTTGCTTTACATACATATATATGATAAATATAAACTTAATAGAAATAGAGACATTTATTTGTTTTCAACGTTATAATGAATTCATATTTATTTTACAAACAATTACATACGTGTATAAGTGCAACATTATTCACAAATTTTATAACTATATATATACGTCGTAACCAGTACCCCGCCAAACTATTAGAAACTGTATACAGATGTTTATGCGACTCTTTAAATTATAATAGTTATTATAATTCTTTCATATAGTTCATTCCAAAGATCAGTTGTTAAAATTTTCGCGCAAACAAGTTTGTCTTGAGACCTAATCAATAGTAAAAACGTAAAATTTCTATTTATCAAAATATGAGGGTTTCTTACTTTTTTCTTGAAGATTGGAAAGTAAGTTTAATAAGGGTACTGCATCGGGGCTTAGTCGTCTTCTTTTACGGGGAGATTCTTTTATTTCCTCCGCCTTAAAATGTAGCCCACATATTCTCGATGACAAACTGAGTTGTATGCCACATACTTTTTCCCATTCCTTCCGTTGCGATTTGTCAGTTGGAGCACAAAACATTGGTAAGTTGCTTCCAAGAGTTGTTTTGCATAGGCAACAAGTATTCGGCATTTTATTCAGTTATTTAAAAAAATATTGTTTTTCGTTTTGAAATTTGCTTACTTTTGAATTTCCGAATTTGAATTTTTGAATAAATGTAAGGGTTAAGTCAGTGACAACATTCATGTCAAATAAGCATAAAGAAAAATTAACCGTGCGATTCTGTAACGTGAGACAGTATCAAGTCTCTAAATTTGAGATTTTGAGTTAGAGACAATTTTTGAGACTTGAGACGATTTTGCTATTCTGTAAGTGACAGTCTCAAAATCTATTACATTTCATTATTCAGAGATGTTTTTACACTTGAATGATAATAAATATGGCGATAACAAATATTAACTTTTCTACAATATAGTCAAAAAACATAAATATCAATAAAAAATAAAAATATATGTTGACTTTGTTTCATAATATTTACGAAATTTATGTAAAATTTATTTATTTTTAACCTTTTCGTGTTTGAATTGCTTACAAAATGTAAAAAAATGACAATCGATTAATATCTATGATTATCTCTATTCAGTACATTGAAAATGGCAGCAAGAGTTCTTTTTAGTTTTGTGACCAGCCAACTACCAGGTCTCAATATTTTGAGACTAACGCTAGAGACTGGTTAGTGAATAATAACTAGTATCAAATTGATATTTTGTCTCAAAATGTCTCAAATAGAGACTAGAGACTGGTTACAGAATCCCGCTATAAATGTCATATACTTAGTTCACTTTGTTGAATACACTTTGGATTAAATGTAATCCAATCTTTTAAATTTTCGGTCTGAACATGGTATAAATCTTCTAGATTAACTGGACCAACAAAAAAGGCCATTACTTTTAATATTATTATTATTACTTTTCAAATTTTTAATTTATTTAATGATTAATTTAAAAAAATAGTATACTAAAAAAACAATAGGGGGATTCTCAAAAATCCTATACAGAAATATACGAGGGCACGAAAGCACCCATTATTGTAAATGACTATTGTGCATGGCTATTGTGAATTGGCGCACCTTCTGCATTCATTCTTAACAAAAAACTGTAACAAATCTTTATAATTTTAATAAAATAAAATCTATTTAAAATTTACTTTCCTGAACAATTCGACGTAGTGTGTCTCTATGTAAAATGACAGCTAACACAGAGTTGCAATTCTATTTTTGCGTTACATTGCACGCAAATAAACATGGGTTTTGGTCTGACATATTTTTCAGCCATTGCAAATAATTTTCTGCGTGTGTTTGTTGTTTTGCCGGTGCACCAAGAGGAAATATCTGCAATTCGTGCACCGTGCAAGGGTTTTGCAAGAGCAAGAGAATACCCCTAGTATTTAAAATTGCAATTTTTAAATTCTCTTTAGCTTCTGAATATTATTTAAGTTACTCACTGCTTTAGCTACTTCATTAAACGAATAATTTGAATAAATCGAAATAAGTATTAGGTTATGTACGCAATTTATTTGAACAAAGTTTTCCGTAAAATATTTACTACCTATAGAATTTTAATACTTTCCTAATCAACCCTAAGTGGAGAATAATTTGTTTAGAATGAAAATCGAAAGCAAATTATGCACAAAAACATTATTTGTTGTTGTACTGTTATGGAAACAACAAGAATGAAAGCTGCATCTAATCTCTCACTCTTGTGAAAACAAAAGAAAAAGCTGACATTGTCAAAGCTCAGAATAATGTCAAAAGCATAATAGAAAAGACACATACGAATGTCCAGAACGAAGGATTTCATTTCTGAATTGGATTTGCGTAGAACATTCGACTGAGTAATCGCGTAAAAACGAAAACAAAATTGTGATATTTGTTGTGAATAACTAAAAATATAAACATTTCAAAGAATTGTGTGGAAGAAATTTTTGTGAAATATAATTACATAAATTGCCCAAAAGGGGGCTAGGTGTGGGTGGCGAAATTCGAAAATTCGTCGACTCATATCCAAAACCTCTACAAGCAGAGAATAAAAAATCGATTTCTGACTATGGCGTATAGTCAGAAAGTATATAATCCTCTGGCAATCAAAATGGCAAAACCATGCCACCATAAGAAGTGTGCTAAAGGTGCAACAGCACCGCTTCATAGAAAAATACACATCGAAATATTTTTTTACGAAATAGTTTCTCATTGAGCAACAGTAACAGCAAAGACAGTGCTGATGTTGATAGCGGCGGAGTAGTCGGTCACATTTGGTTTGGTAATGACCGCTTATCAAACGTAATTTACACGTTTCTACTATTAGCAGCACTAACGCATACCGCCAATGCAACGGCAACGGATATTGCGCTGGACGCAAAGGCCACACTAACACATAGAATTGATAGTCTTAATCTGTTGGTATATACCTTTTTGCTGACGCTAACTGTACTGACTATTTGGCTGTTCAAGCATCACCGTGTTTCCTGGTTACATGAAACTGGTCTTGCCGTTATTTATGGTAAGTTTTAAGCTTCCATATGTCAATATACTACTACAATGTTGGCCCCCTCTCCAATCAACACAAACATACAATTGTACTCGTAATTAAATGAAAGAAGCTTTTAACTACAACACAATAAATCGATTCATCAAATGTTGCGATTGTAACAAAAGTGTTTTTATACCCTGAACATAATATATTAAGTTTGCCAACCCAGAAGAACACGTAGAAGACATATATAGTATATACTATATATAAATAATCAGTGTGACGAACTGATTTGATTTGGACATGTCCGTGTGTGGAAACGTCAGTATCGGACCACTATATCATATATGTATTTGTCATACAAATTGACCGACGGTACTCAAATCCCTGTATGGAAAACTTTTTTTTATTTGCAAAGGGTATTTTAGCTTCGGTGCAGCCGAAGTTAGCATTATTCTTGTTTATAGAACACATTGTATGCCCTACACCCCCTTCTTCTATACAAGAGATTATTAGTGGCAATAAGAAAAGTATAAGCAAATAAAATTGAATCACTATTGTGCAAATAAAATTCTTAATTCACATTCAAGCAGTAAAGGTGTTATGATACGGTAAATATGCTTGAGTGCGCAAATTTGGGCTGATGAAAGAACACAAAAGAAGGTGTTAACCTAATCACTTAGACTCTTCGTGACATTGATAACATGATTTAAGCTACCCTCAATTAGCGCGTGTATATACATATGTACATACATATACATGTTTTGATTTTGTGGACACTTACCCTAATAAACTAATTCCAAATATGTGCAATAGTAGGAAAATTCATGAACAATTTCTAGTTTTTGTTTTTGCTTAAGAGTACGTGGTTTTAATAGGAAAACTAATTTATACTAGCAACCGTGGTTTTAAAATATTCCTTTACAAAAATTGTATAAAGTTTTACATGTTTGGGGATTAAGAAAAACATATACCCATACTATAATTACAGAATTTCATAACAAATTTGTGTGAAAAGTTTAGATAGTATCATAACATGGCCCATTATTGGTTACAATTTTTCTCTATAAACAATTATTTTATAATTTTCATATTAAATACGAGTTTTTGAAATGCATCACCACTATGCATGCAAAAGCTTGTGTTGGTAAATAAAAATGCTTTTAATTAATTGCATACAATTGATAGAATTTTTCCGAGAAATATACTAGCAGCTGTGTAAATTCTTAAAAATTTCAATATTTATACAAATGTACATAACTAAATAAATCAACTAAACTGCTACATCGTCTGTAGTGTTATATGAAAAATGCATAACGAATCGCAAGAAATCGCTAATTTTAATTATTTTCCTAGACGCATTAAATAAGTTGTATGCATATCATTATTAAATTTTATAATGACACCGTAGTGGGTAGGTCAAAACAAATACATACATATATATGTATGTATGTGAATGTATATACATTCAAACATTTACTTCAATGATTTTTTCCGGATAATGACTAATGGCAGAATTTGTTTCGCCAGCTTTAATTTGCTTAAACTGTTATCACAAACTTAGTAACTCAATTATATAGTATTTATGTACCTACTTATGTACCAGCAAGTTTTAGTTGTGCATTCATATAATATAATTTGTAGTCTGTAATAAAGACGTACATATGTACATACATATGTGACTTAGCAGTACTATCTGACAAATTATTTATTTTGATTTAACGTTACAAACATTTTTATGTATGTAAGTATGTACACATGTATGTATATTTATTTTGCGAAATAACAGACGGCTTTGATGAGGGCTTCACAGAAATGATAAAGCAAATAATTATGTGGTCTCATGGAATAACATCTGAACTCGATTTTGCAATATGCACATTTAAAAAAATGTAAACATTTATATACCCTGAACAGGGAGAGTGTATTTAGTATAAAAAACATCGAAGACTATCCGTCCCCACGACAGTCGGGTCTACGTAACCGGAACGGATCCGAATTTTTTATGCGGCCAAGGGCTGTCAATTGGGTAAAATTCTGCCGCTACAACAATAACAACAACAACCGTATACAGTATACAAAATAATAGCAGTGCGCACAATGTAGAAAATAAATAAAGAACTTGCCGGCTTGTTATTTGCTAAATGTTTACCTTGCCTTTTATTTTAGCGTTTTTTTAAATGCTATTCGTAAATGAAAACTTAAAAAAATTATTAATTTTTATTTTACTTAAACTTATTTTCGAAAGGATTTGAATATATAAACGGTCAAAATAATAGTAATTATAACTCAGCTGAATAAAAAGTTTATTATAATAATTTAAGTCTAAAAGATTTTCGTAGCAAAATTAACTTAAGTATATGAGAAATATTTGATACTTAGTTGCTCTTTCTTGAGTACAACGGTGGCACATCGCCGAGGCATTGCATCAATGACTTTTTCACATCGCTCGTTTGATAATGATTTCCATGCACGCTCAACAGTCACACCACAAACTTTCTATAGGTTTGGGGTGCAGGCCACTCCACGACCTTAACCCTATTTTTCAGAAACCACTGCTGAGCCAACTTGCTTGTGTGCTTCGGGTCATTGTTTTTTTGGAAGATCCAAAGTAACGACATTTCTTCGCGGGCATAGAATAACATTACTTCCTGCATAATTCGATCCATGGTTTCCTTAAACCAATATATCGGTCTAACCAAATGAAAAACATGACCAAATCAAAATTGGTCCAGTATTTTGTTATGTTTGGTGGTGTATTTTGGTTTTTACTCCGAGTTGGTTGGTCCTATTTCGTATTGACGAGATTCTCTTGCACCGTATAGTACGATTTTGGATTCATCTCTCTATAAAATGTATCTTCATTTCGATAGCGGCCAATCGAATTGTTCATTTGCAAACTTCAGCCGTTGATCCATATGTTTTTTTGATAACAATGGCAGTTTTCTTGGGCTATGAGCTTTTAAATCACAATCTCGCACATGTCTTCTGCACTTGCCTCCAGGCCCAGTTCTTTCTCTCTCTGTCAGTTAATGCCGAACGACGGTCACGTGTTTCAGTAGTCCGTTTGTATAAGTTTTTGAAATAAGTTTTTTTTTATAAGATCGCGCTAATAAGCAATATTTGAATCAGATTATTACAAGTGTATAAATGTACGTAAAAAAACTCATTACTTACTTTTGCGAAAATTGTTTATCCGAATAAGTGCTTTACTATTATTTGACCGCCTTAATGGCTCACATTTATGAAAATAAACGAAATTCCGATAGCAAGTGCTAAGCTATACAGTTATAGTGCTTCTTTTTTACTTAACCTATAAACAGTATTTTAATGAGAGCGTCAAAGACCCAAGGCAACATAAGAAATTATAAACACTAAATTATATGCCACAGTAGCACTACAATTATTTTGAACGCAGCTGTACATATACAAAAGATCAGCATGACGAGCTGAGTCCATTTAGTCATTCTCGTCCGTCCGTTCGTCTTCATATACCCGCATTTGCGCAAGCTGTTAGATATTGATTTGAAATTTTGCACACGTACTTTTCTCCAAAAGAAAAAAAAAACTGCTCATATGTCGGAATCGGCGATATCGAACCACTACAGCAAACACAGCTGTAGTTAGGATAGAAATTGACCGATCAAACGCATGTCCTTGTGTGACAAACTTTTTTATTTAACCAGTTTAACCACCAGGCGACGTTACAATTTCCGAACATATTGTTCAGGTAGGGCCACTACTGTACAGGTGCCTCCACGATCTCTTTTGCATAAACGAATTTGATGAACACGATTTTCGAGTACTTTTTCCGCTAAATTAAATCGTATATCATGAAGAGCACACTCAATATTGACTTCTAAAGCTTGAATAGATTCCAGTTTTTTTCTAAAGACGAATGACTTCAAATAACCCCACAAGAAGTAGTAGGTGTTAAATCACCACTTCTAGGTGTTAAATCACCACTTCTTGGTGGCCATTCAATGTCACAATTTCTTGAAATAATCGAATCACCAAACTTTTCTTGCAATAATTCGGATGTTGCACGCACTGTGTGGCATGAAGCGCCGTTTTATTGAAACTAGATGTTGTCAAGATCAACTTCTTCCAAATCTGTCCAAAAAAAATTGTATGACATCGATCCATACCTCTTCATTCATTCCGCCAGAAGTACGAACCGATGATTCCGCCAAACCAAAAACCACATCAAACTGTCATTAAGTCATAGAAACTCACATTTTTCCCGTAAGTAACGGCAAAAGCTTATTTAATAAGCGAAATGCAATATTCGCCGTATTCGTGTATAAAATTTATGAAGCTTAACCAATAAAATATGTATATAGTAAATATATTTACTAAACCAGCAGTACCAACATTTTCCAACTCTGTTATACTTTAACGAATTTAAGTATTTGCATAAACATTCGCCAAAACTGTTTTAGAAACTGAAATTGAAAAAAACCCACCCGTATTTCAAAGGCAACTCAAAAAAAAAATTATGATTATTCTCTTTTTATGCTTTAAATTTTTTACTAATTACTTTTTTATATCTATCCTTTCTCAGGACTGATTGTTGGCGCTGTTATACGCTATGCCGGCACTTCGACGCCACTCGTGCATTTGGAAGTTGATCCAGCAGGTGATCCAAAGTTTAATCAATCTTTGCCACCCGATACGTTATGGATGAAGGTAAAGGCACAAAAATAAAACTTATTATTCCATATTTTTTTAAATATATGTATTTTGCTATTTGTTTCGTTTTTAGTTTCCCGGCAAATTGGCACCTAATACCACCGATAAAGATCCCATACCAAATAAGACATATGCATATGTTTTCCGCGGCATTGTGTACGATGTGGATGAGAATGAAATCGATTTAAAGGCCACATTTGATCCGGAAATCTTCTTCAACATAATACTACCGCCAATAATATTTCATGCCGGTTATAGTCTCAAAAAAGTGCGTATTTACTTCTGTTACGACGTAAACCTCTAATAATAACTGTTCATTTTTATTTTCATAACACGTTTTAGAAATACTTTTTTCGCAATTTGGGCGCAATTTTGATGTTCGCCATATTGGGCACGACTCTATCATCGTTCCTAATCGGCGCTATTATGTACGGCTGTGTGAAACTAATGCCAGAGTATTTGAGTAGTAGTTTCACATTCCTGGACACGCTGTATTTTGGAGCCTTGATATCACCAACAGATCCACTAACAATATTAGCAATATTCCATGACTTGCATGTGGACGTAAATTTATATGCGCTGGTTTTTGGTGAATCTGTACTTAACGATGCAGTGGCCATTGTGCTGAGCGGGTAATTATAATAATGTCTTTTAGTAACATAATACAATAATAATAATTATGCTGTTATCTTTTAGCGCTATACAAAATTATGGCGAACATTATTCGAGCACAGGAGGTTTCGAAACAAACGCCTTCTTCAGATCATTGAGCGATTTCTTTTGTATTTTTATGCTGTCATTATTGATTGGCGCAACAATGGGCTGTTTTACGGCATTGATATCCTTTTCAATACAATTTTCCTTTAGTTTAGTTATTTATTTGTTTATTAATTTTTAATTTTATTTTTCTTTATAAATTGTTTCTTTTTTTTTTAATAGACTACTTGTTTTTATTTTTATTATTTTTTTAATTTGTATATTACATTCTTCTTGTTAAATCACTATTTAATATGCTTTATATTTATTTATATATTATTTTATATATACAATATTTCACTTGAAATTTTTTTTATATTTTTTTCTCTTAATTATTTTTTAAGTGTTTTCTTGTTTTTATTAAATAGCCTGGTTTTTATATATATTTTATTGTTGTTATTGTATTATTATCGTGTAATCAACTTATTACATTTTTTAATATTTTTATTATTTTTTTTATATTTTTTTTATTATTGTTTTAAATTTTTTAATTATGTTTTTACCTTTTTAATTTTACAATATTTTTCACATATGTATTTTGAAATATTTTATTTTATTTTTTTTAATATTTTATATATATTTCATTAAATATCTTTATTATTATTATTTTTCTTTTAATATTATATAATTATTTTTTTTTTTTAATTTTTTTATTATTATATTTGTACATTTTTCCTCACTTTTTACAAAAACTTCCTTAACTACCACTGCACTTGACTAAGTTTACACGCGTACGTGAGTTCCCGTTACTCGAATCTGCGCTCTTTGTGCTTATGTCGTACAGTACTTTCCTGATTGCGGAAGCTTCGGAATTGACTGGCGTAGTGGCTGTGCTATTCTGTGGTATTTGCCAAGCGCATTATACTTATAACAATCTTTCGGAGAATTCGCGCACACGCACAAAGGAAATATTCGAATTATTGAATTTCTTGGCGGAAAATTTCATCTTTTCATATATTGGCGTTTCAATGTTCACCTTTCCGAAACATCATTTCGATGCTGTCTTCATCATAACCGGTTTTGTAAGTACAGCGCAAACGTTTATTGTTATTTTCCAATAAATTTATTTTTATTTTTTTCAAACTATAAAGGTCACTGCTGCTATTGGACGCGCCGTTAACATCTATCCGCTATCTTGGCTGTTAAATTTGAACCGAAAACCGAAAATTTCATCGAATTTCCAGCACATGCTTTTCTTTGCAGGTACAATAACGCGTTTGACTTCCTAACAACTGTAATTGTTTGCATAAAAATTATTGATTTTATAGGCTTGCGCGGTGCCATGTCCTTTGCCTTGGCCATACGCAACACCGTTTCAGAGGCACGTCAAACAATGTTGACTGCAACCTCGTTAATTGTGATTTTTACTGTCGTCATACAAGGTGGCGCATCTAATTTTTTGCTTAATTGGCTTAAAATACCGTACGTTTTTGTGCTGTTATTAGAAAAATCTAAATGTGTACTAAGGTAATATTTAATTTCTTACTCCACAGTGTTGGTGTTGATGAAGAGACTGAACAGTTAAATAATTATCGCGTGCGCAGTGTGAGTACTTCGCTTCATTTTGCATTTTTTTTCTTGTAATATAATTCTGCAATTGGTTTTGGGTTAAGTTTTAATTCATTTGTCTGGCATCATTGATTGTGTGTAAATGAATTGCAGCTGTTTGCTTTGATGCGCTTGTAATTTTTTTAATATTTTTCATTAAATAATTTATCATTTGAAATTACTGCTAATATTATATGGCATTCGAAAAGATTTTACAATTGAAATTAAATACATTTTGTATTAAATTCTAAAATATTTTGTAATGCCGCGTTTAAGTGTGTGTTGAGAGAAAATAATAATATGGAAGAAAAATTTATAATCGAGTTTGTGAAGGTCAATTTAAAGCATGTTGTTTAAAAAATCCAGCTAATTAAATAATTAAAATACAAAAAATGTTGTAAATTGTTATGAAGATAGCACAATTTTTACAAAAAAAAAAAATTGAAAATAAAAATGCAATAAAAATATAAAAGGTTCTAAATTAAAAATCGAATCTAATATAAATTAAAAACAATAAATAAAATGATTTTTTTATTTAAATTTATTTATATTGTTATTTTAAAATTAAAAAAAAAATAATAAAATTAAAAAAAAGTAATATAATTAAAAAAAAGTTAATATAAATAAAAAATAATAATATTAATGATTAAACAAAAAATAAAAAAATAAAATTAATAAATATTAAAAAATTAATAACAATTATAAAAAATAATAATAGAAATTGCGCCACTCTTCATAATATATAGCATACCGTTAACAACTTAAGCGCACTATTGCTTACTAACTTCAACCATAAAGTATTAAATCTTTTTATATGTACACTTGTGAATTGTTAATACCTGATCGATTAATTTTCTTTATTGCAATTTCAATTCTCATATTTTTTCTATCGCCTACTTTACCTACCGCATCATCCCACACATCCAATTTAACTGCAATTAAATAATGCAAATACACCAATTCGAAAATAACTAAATCCAATAAAGGTTTATAATTCAATGGAAAATACAGCGGCTGCGGTATGTGCACTAATCATTCTAACCATTCATAAGCTTCATAAGTAAAATATGTTTATATTTACAATTAAAATTTTTTACCGATTTAGTTATTCGTTTATGTGTTATTATTTAACGAAAACTACTCACTATTATTACTAATTTTTTACAGCACAATTTACTGTGGTGAAACTCTTGGTCGTTATTTCTAGCACTTATAAATATTAACATTTAATTGTACATTTTTCATCACACTTGGCAAAGTATTATTATATTTTTCACGGTATAACCAGGGTTGCAAATAACGCATTAAAAAATAATTTAATAAACATTTAAATTAATTTTTTTAGTTATGTAATCCCGAAAATCTTTATTGAAAATAATTTTCAAAAGTTTACTTCCAAGTACCGTATTGAAAAAATAAAAATAAGGCTTGAATATCACTTTGGCTGGATTAAAAAAAAACATAACATAAAATTTAACACCAATTATCGTACTGAAAATTAAGAAATTAAAATTAAATCCCAAAATTATAGTTAAAAATTAATTGTTGCATGTTTTACACTTTTTAAGCAATCATATTTAATACTCTAGAGACGGAGAACTTATACTACTGTGCCCAAAAAATAAGGTGACATTGTATTTATTTTGAAAATTCTTTATTTATTCTTCCAAATCAATTTCATCCCCTTCAAAGTAATCCCCTTTCGATGCAATGCCACGAACGGATTTTCCAATCTTCGAAACACTGGTTGTAGTCACTTTCCGGGATGGCTTTCAGTTACGTCTTCGCTGCGGCTTGAATTTGCTCTATCGTATAAAAATGGTGTCCCCGGAGCGGTCTTTTGAGCTTGGTAAACAGCCAGAAGTCGCACGGTGAATACGGTGGTTGCGGAACGATATGGGTTGAGTTTTTGGTGAAATGATCACGACTTACGAGGGCAGTATGAGATGATGCATTATCGTGGTGTAAAAACCAATAATTGTCTTTCCACAATTCCGGCCTTTTTAGCCGGATAGCGTTACGCAAACGACGCATAACGTTCAAATAAAATTCCTTGTTGACTGTTTGACCGGTTGGAAGGAATTCATAATGCACAACACCACGATAATCGAAGAAAACAGTCAACATGACCTTGATTTTTGAGCGACTTTGGCACGATTTTTTTGGTCTCGGCTCTCTTTTGGCACGATATTCGCTCGATTCATCGGTTGTTTCGGGGTCGTAAGCATAGATCCAAGTCTCATCGCCAGTTATAATGCATTTCATGACACCCTGGTAGTCGGAAAGCATCGTTTCACACACTTCAACGCGACACCTTTTTTCCAAAAAATTCAATGTTCTCGGTACCAGTCGAGATTTGACGCGCTTGAGGCCCAAAACATCCTTCCTAATGGTATTGGCTGAGCCTTTGATATGCCAACTTCATCAGCAAGGGTTCTAACTGCTAATTGACGGTTTTTCAATACCAAATCTTTGATTTGTTGAAGTTGAGCTTCGTCGGTTGAGGTTGATGGTCGCCCTGGACGCTCTTCGTCTTCGACACGTTCACGGCCGGCTTGGAACTCACTATACCACTTGTAAACATTTTTTTAGACATAGCCGCATCACCAAAGGCTTTCTGCACCAGCCTCAACATATCCGCAGTAGAAAATTGATTCCGTAAACAAAATTTAATGCAAATTCTTTGCTCAACAAATTTCTACATCGCAAAAAACGAAAAACTCACTTTTAGCAGCTCACAAAACGACACGTATCTCAAACACTAATGAATATTTTGACATGAAATTTGACATAAATGTGACTACCAACCTAAAAAAAAAATAATTCTCCAAATCCTTCGACGCGTGCAGTTAAATTCAAATGTCACCTTATTTTTTTGGGCACAGTAGTATAATTAAATTGATTTATATTTGGTCAATTTTTCATCTGATTTTGGGATTAAAAACAAATTTTTAAAACATTAAAAATATATTTTTTTTTTTAATTTTTCAATTTTATGAAAATTTTAAAAATATTTTTTTTTTAAATCTTAAAATCTTTTTTTTTTTAATTTTAAAATAAATTTTCAAAATTTAATTCCAACATTTGAGATCCGTATTGAAAATTTTTATCGGAATTAAAAATATAAAATCCAATTTTTATTATAAACTGAAATCGGAATTAAAATTTTAAAATTTATTTTTAAAAGAAAACTTTTTAGTTAAAAAATTCGCAACTCTGGCTACCACACACCTTTTATTTTGCAAAAATACTACGCTTTTTAAGACAGTTATTAAATATTATGAGACTGAGCGAATTGATCGACTTGATCGAAAGTTAGATGGAATTGGTTGAAATATTTAAAATTCAATTTTATCAAATTACTTAGGGAGACTAAATATTATTTGTTATGATTATCTCAAAACATATATTTTTATTTTATGCCGGTTTTTGTTTCAATTAAATGTGTGACAAAATCTAATGTTTTAAGACAGATAAAAATGTGGAAAGGCTATTAACAAAACTAAAGAATTCCTTGGTCTTAAAGGGTGTAGGGTTTTTTCAGTGTATTGGGGTATTAGAAACTTTTGTAAATTATTTAAAACAAATTACACCGCCTTTGAACAATGTTAGTAGTATTTAAAAGCATTATTTTCTCTTAGTGTGGTAGTTGTGACCCTTCTTTTGAAAAAGATGATAAAAATTAAGTTTTAAACATCGTTAGAGAGTACTATTCCTCTACAACCAAGCAGCAATTAAAGCAATAATCGCATATCGTCCGAGTATGTTCTTAGAATCAGGGAGGCAGTGGATACAATGGCTGCCAAAAAGCGTCTGCATACATATATGCTTTGTCCCAGGCCACAAAGGTGATCAGGGAAACGAAATAGCTGATGAGATTGCCAAAAGTGCCACCCGCTTGGCTACGGAATCTTAAACTGGTTACACAAGTCGCTAAAAATAATAAACCATAAAATTTTCGAAAGATTGCTGGACGGTTGTTGGCCTAGTCACAGATGGCACATGTAGACAGTAGGCATTTGCTTCTGTTCGTCCTTATCTAGAACTTGACTTAGATACCTAGGAGTTTAACAGTTGAAAGGACTGAACGAAGTATTAGATTCAAGTCTCTATTAAAATTCGCGAAAACTGTTAACGTCTTACACTACGTAAAGTATTAATTATGAACCTCCATCTGGCATTACAAATATCTGCAGGTGTTTGTACGGCGTAACAGCTAGCCAGTGTAACTTAACCTAACTTACCATATTTTAACTCACTTTTTTCTCACATATAAATATAAATCTGTAATAATACCCTCCCGACATCACATTTTTAATGAAAATAATTGGCTACCGTTCTAATGTTTTTGAATGTTAAAATTTTCAGAATTAAATGTCTTTATTAAGGGGGAGTAGGTTTAAGGATTTAGGGGTAGTCAGAATTTTCAAAAAATTATTTTTTTTTTGTTTGCATTTTCGTTAAGTGTAATATTTTAAAAATATTTTCTGAAAATTTCACGTTAATCCGATAATTAGTTTTTGAGTTATTCGACAAATAACAAAGAGAGCTCGGGCACTTCAAATCACTAGTGTGAAACTTTAAACGCGTTTTTCTCAAAACTATGTTTTTTGAATCGGTGACAACTGTAACTCGAAAACCGTTCAGTAGATTTTAATGAAATTTATATAGCTTTTAGAATACATAATAAATAAACTCGGGCCTGATCGAAGGATTTTTATTTTTTCGAAAATTTCGATTTTTTAAGACCAATTAACTGTTGATTTTTTCGCAAAAAATTAGAAAAAAATTTCCTGAGGCCGCCATTGTGTTAATTTTGAAAACAAAATTAAATCCTTCGATCAGGCCCGGGATTATCTATTTATAAAACTATTTTTTTTTTTGTCCGATTGTTTTAAGATAAATCTCCAAGGACTTATGCTTGTCACCGCAAGTACCTTTTTTGGAACAGGGTCAACACAAACAACTACGAGTATAACTTTGGAAATTACATTTTTTTTTTTTGAAATTTTCGTGGCTTCAAGTCAACACATTCTATAATAATGCCATACTCGTATTACTACTTTTGTAAAATAACACGATTTAATAGCAAAAAAATACTGAAAATTCTCATTTTTTCGTGCCTCTGACTATCCCTAACCCTTAATTCAAGTAATAATATGTGAAGAATATGCTGCTAAATTTTCATGGAGTAATATTTAAAAATAAGGCATTGACAGCAATTACCCTGAGGCAACTCGGAAAAAAGTTGTATTGTGTTCCGCCTCATGATTCGGTGCTGGATTATCTAAAATCAAAATTATATCGTTAGCTATTTGCTTTATTTTCGCCCAAATAATACGGGGGGTGGGGGGTAGGTTTGTTTGTTTTCGAAAATTAAATTTTCAGTCTTTGGCAACACTTTGAAGGAAAAAACGCGATTTATTGCAATATTAACAATTTTGAAAAAATATTATCCAGCGCTACCTCGTAAATTATGTATACATAGAAATAGCGTTCAAAATTGTTAAATGATCGGTGCAGTAGTTTTATGGGACACCGACTTTGAAAAGGACAGTTGAGTGAATAAATCTGATGTAAAACATTCATCAGATCGGAATTACTTTATTAATTTTGCTCCAATCGACACAATATTCGGAGATATTATGCATTCGATTTTTTTTTTTTTTTTTTTTTAATATTTACCAATAAATACTGAAATATCAAAGGCATAGTAGCAAAGCTCGAAAATATTCTTCTTTATTAAGAATTTTTTTTTGTATCGTACAACCCTGACATCTCTCGCGCATTCTTCGGTAATATGCACGCACTTGCTTGCTTAAAACGGTGGATAGGGTACACATCAATACTATCAACATTAAAAAAATTACATTTATTTCTTGATTTCAATTAATAAATATTTTGAGGTTAATAACAAGATATAATGGTTGTTCCTGTAGTTGTATGAGTTTCTAGCTATTCTGTAACCAAATTTAAAACGTTCCAAGGATTAATAGACCTCCAAACACCTTCTCAAAAATTATTTAACGTAGTAACAGCATTAAGCGATTATTACATTTCTTAAAAGTTATTTCTAAAAAGCTTAAAATTTGCTGGATGTAATAATTGCTTGATATACAGTAACCTCGTAGGCTTTACAAATTGTTGCGAAAATATCCTACATTTGTTTTGGACTTTTTTTTTACTTCACTTGATTATTATAATAATCGTGCATGGTAATGCCTTGTGTAATGTATACTTGGGCTAACTTTCCGTACTGACTTTCTGCTATAACAACTTAACTTGGTAACTAATGCAACAGAAAATTGTCTAAATTTTGCTAAATTCTAAATTCTTATGAGTTCGCTCAGTTTGTTGGCGTTTTAAAAGTAGACGACTATAATCTAGTTCGAAAATTTTTGTAATTTTTGTGTTTTCATGTACAATACACAAGCAGTCAATCGATACCGGACTCAATTTGGGCCAGCTGCCTATGTCGCGTCGGCGCAGCTCCTTGGTAAGGATACGTGTCTGTAACGCGTTATAAGGCACAGTTCACATTTGTTTTATATTTTCTATTTTTTAACAGTCCAAAGTCATGAAAAATATTTTGTTTTAATTTTTTTTTTTTTTGCCACAATTTTTTTTTTTTTAATCATATTTTTCTTGAAATATTAATTTTGCCCACATTTTATGCCGATTTCATAAGTGTCCTTGTATAATTTTCGTTTTTTTTCTCTAACCTTTTGTTATTCTTCTTCGTATTTGCTTTAGCTTTTTGCAGTTGCATTTTACTAGTTACGCTTCTTCTCTCTTTATTACACTTTCAATATGTATGTATAGGTTTTGCACTGTTTTATTTTTATTTTTTTTGTGATTTTGCTTATTTGTTGTTTCTGTCATATAGTTAACTAGAATTTAAAAAAATAGTCTGATGCATATTTGCAGGACGTCGACGTGGACGTTGAGGGAGCTGGTGGTATTGGCGATGCCAGCGCACAGACAGCCATGAATGTCAAACGCAATGAGAAGGCATTTTTGGCAAGAATATGGGGAAATTTCGATACCAAGTAAGTTGATATAAACTTCGTTGTTTTTATTTAAAACTCCTATTTAAGAGATCATAAGACCCTTACAAATCGACAAAGCGCTTTAAGCGTAATGAAACCGTTAATGCCAGACTGTGGGGACGTTTCAACCTGTCTCGCAAACGTTAGACAATGGAGGAGAAAGTTCCTGGATGTTTGCTTACTGCATGAATACCTATTGGACAATGCAAAGTAAAAAGCTCCTACGATTGTGGAAAGATGAACTTTGCTAGGGGCAAATAGTTCAGAAGATTTTATGTGTTCTAGTTTAAGCGAAAAAAAATTTTGCAGTCGCACAGAAACGGATCGTTGACCTGTGCTTGCTAACCGCACACGCGGTCCATTAATGCAGTACTAGAACGCAAAATAATGGAGGTTCCATTTTAATGCAATCGATGCAAAGTACCCCTTCTGGCTAGCTTGTCGGATTTACAGCAACTCCGTTATGACCAGGCATCCAAACGTGTTTATAACAAATGTTCTATTAAATGTATTGCCGCTCTGATGTCGATCACCTCCCTGGATGTAGCTGCATTTCGTTGCAGTAAGTCTACCGCCACCTTAATAGCAGCTACTTTTGTTTGAAAGACACTACAGTGGTCCAATAGCCTAGATCTAAGATTGGCGGGGAGCTCCCCCCCTCCTTCCTAGCTTCTACCCATCCGTAAAAACAGTCACTGTTCCTCTTTTCTGCGACTTCTGCCCATCCACATAACCCTCGTTGGTATGTGAGCAGAGAAAAAGTAGCCATGAGTAGCTTCAGCGACGCAGCGATCCAAGTGTTAAATAATGCAGTTGAAGGAGAAAGAATCTCGGTGTATCCTGGTTTGTACCCTTTCTATGTCCAGTTTCCCTGATACGCAATGGCTACGGATGCTATGTGTAAAATGGACTTAAGTGCTTTTGTTGGTGCAGTCCGCAGTGCACCGGAGATGCTTATCAAAGCCGCTCTTTGAACACGTACAAGCTTCTTAGCAAATGCTTCTTCGAGCACCCTCCACTACACTTCAGAACTTTATTGGCTTCACTACGGTTTCATAAAGCCAAAACGACAATACATGGTGTCTTGGCTTGGTTCAAGATATTTTAAGGTCAATCGCAGAAGCATTAGAGAAGCATGAGTAACATTCTGGCCTTACTACATATCTACTCTGGTGCCAAGAGGCCAAATGGAGGTTACTTATTGTTGTAGTGTATTGAGAGTAGAAAAATTTCTAGAATTTGTTAACAAGCTAAGAATTATGCAGCGTATACAATTCTGGACTGAATATAAATCCGCGTTCGTTTTGATTACGTAGACCCGTTTGTACCGGGCACGAACGAACGACTTCGAATTAAAAACAAATTACTTTCTGGTAAACAATTTTCATACTCTGAGCAGAGTATATTAAATTTTTCACGATGTTTGTTATACCAAAAGGGGAGCATCGGAGACATCTGAAGAAAGCAGAAGTAAGGGCGCTGTTGTTGAGGCCAATGATATCAATACGAGGGCTGCTATATATATTTCTGGCCTAATAAGGAATATTTATCAACGAAAATGGTTTTATTGTTTTTCAAAATATTCTCCATCAAGATTTATACACTTTTGCAGGCGCTCAAACCAATTTTCGAAGCACTTTTTCCACTCCGGTTGAGACACCTCCAAAACATGGTTTTTGAATGCTTCAACAGTATCTTCTGGCGACGAAAATCGTTGACCACGCATTATTTTCTTGATGTGTAGGAATAAAAAGAAGTCATTGGGCTGTACGGCGGATGACCCATCAATTCGACGTTTTGGCCGGTCAAAAACTCGCTGGTTTGAGCCGATGTGTGAGAGCTCGCATTGTCATGGTGCACAATGATTCGTCTTCTCTTGTTCGTTTTTCGAATATCTCCGAAAACTTCAGGCAAACAAATGGTGGTGTACCACTCAGAATTGACCGTCCTACGTTGCTCAAGCGGAACAGTCGCCACATGACCAGTTTTGCCGAAGAACCAATTGCTTCGAAGTGCTTCTTCCACGAACAACTTTCGTTGGATTTGGCTCGTCTTGGAAGACCCACACGGTCGATTGCTGTTTTGTTTCGGGCTCATACGCATAGATCCATGATTCGTCACCTGTGACGATCTTATAAACGTCTTTTGAAGCACCGCGATCGTATTTTTTCAGCATTTTACACCAACTCACACGAGCCTTTTTTTGAGCGATTGTCAAATTGTACGGGATGCAACGAGAACAAACCTTTTTTACGGCCAGGTGTTCATGCAATATCGAATGTATGCTGGTGGGAGAAATGCATAGGCATGCCTCTATCTGAAGGCATGTTACATGACGGTCTTGCATTATCAGTTCACGTACGGCATCGATGTTTTCTGGCACAACGGCTGTTTTTGGACGACCTTCACGGAATTCGTCTTTGAGCGAGCGTCGGCCACGATTGAATCGTTGTACCAGTTTTTCACAGTGTATAGGATGGTGCTTTATAGCCATACAAAGATTTTAGTTCATCGATGCACTCTTGTCGTGATAATCCACGTCGAAAGTTGTGAAAAATGATCGCACGAAAATGTTCACGAGTTAATTACATTTTTTGGCCGAGATGAATTTTTTAATTCCCTGTAAATAAAACAATTCACGATTAAATAACAAAATGTTCTGAGTGATGTTATGCTAAAAGATGTCAAACTTTCCAATGGAAATGTAAGATTGCACCTGGCAACACTTAGTGTTGCCTAGGCCAGAAATATATATAGCAGCCCTCGTATCATCGGCGTATACCAGCAGCTGTACACTCTTATATAAGATGGTACCTTCTCTATTCAGTTCTGCTGCTCGTATTTTCTCCGAGAGTAGAAGTCACGGAGAGTGTCACGAAAGAGTGTCGCCTTGTCTGAAACCTGAAAAGGACAAAACTGTTAATGAAAATAACCATATTTCTCTTAACCCTTAAAAATTACGCATATGTAAAAATATAAATACATTCAAAAAGCTATTAAATCTGCTTTCGAAACCAACAAACTCAGTTCATTAAAAATACTAAATTATGAATAGAAGTAAGTTTGAACACTTGTCTATTGACTAAAAAGTTCGGTTCGGTTCGGTTTTATGTGGCCGGCAGGCGAATTTTTCACTTCTACCATCCTTTTAGGCATACTATTTATGAGGTTCTCAGTAATATTTGGAATTATACTTTACTATGCCAGGAGGGCTCGTTTCCACAAT
The DNA here is from genome assembly GCA_037783105.1 of Bactrocera zonata. Classification (NCBI taxonomy): domain Eukaryota; kingdom Metazoa; phylum Arthropoda; class Insecta; order Diptera; family Tephritidae; genus Bactrocera; species Bactrocera zonata. The sequence continues at coordinate 106,058 of JBAWJQ010004729.1, forward strand.
TCATTTACTGTATTTGGATGTTCCCTTTTGGCAAAATTTTTCCTTTTTTAATGCCCTAAAAGTGTAGAATGGTGTAAATTGGTGGGAATTGGAAGGACGAGTCGAACAGTTTAATTCAAATATCCCAAATCCACGAATTTTTAAATTTTACGGTATGTTTCGAATCGTTATCCTGCATAAAAATATCCTCTTGTCCGTATTGGAGTCCGAATATATACAGACTTAGTGCGTATGAGTCCTCCAAAATATCAATATGAGCTGTGACGCGTATTATTCCACAGATCCAATGAAGTCCACCCAGCTAATTTCCGTGAAAACATACAGAATCCATCGATGATTCACCTACAAATTCATTGTTTTGCATATGTTGCGTTCCTGTACCCTAACTATTTGTCAGTTCATGTTCATGCGAGCCTATTTGATCTTATGTGTTTGATTTTGGTTTTATCGGACCAAGTAACTTTATTCAAATTAAAATTTAAACTTTATTTGGCACAAAATCTTACAGCAAACAAAAGTGTTCACATGCTCTTTCTATTAGTTTCGGTTCAAAGAAGTCGTAAAAGACCCGTTACTTAAAAAAAAACTTTACCCGCTGGTAATTAATGCATCAATTAAAAATTTATAATAAAAAAATGTTGCCAGACTGATGTCAAATTGAAGAAATAACAGCGAACGCAAATTACATATACTTATTCATGAACTCCTCTGTCCTTTACCGTGTATATGTATGACGAGCCATTTCCGTCTGTCTGTCTATCCATATATACATACGTGAACTAGTTCTGGCCGACGAACTAGCCCGCTCTGCGCCGGCTTCCAGGATGATGGGGCTAGAACCATAGCGGTGAGATCCCACACCATAAAGGAGTTGCTCGGCACGCGGCAGAGACTGGAGAGAGAACCGCACTGACAGCAGACAACAGGAATGCGCCACATTATGTGATTACTATTAGTTACAACGTATCAGGGTTTAGAGATGTGATCAACCTCCCCCAAGAAAAATTCCGTATGCTTATCGCACTCTATACAGGGCACTGCAGGCCCAAGAAACACTTACTGACGGTTTTGTGACGTGGAACAGGAAAGTCCAGAACACCAGATTCTAGATTGCTCAGCAATTTTTAGAAGCAGGCTCAAAGCTTTAGGATCCATCTATGTGGACAGGTATCACATCACCTCAGTCGCGCCGAGCAAGCCTGGAATTATTCAGAGTGCCGGATCTTTGTGGTCATACGTGGTATAGGATAGGGCACAATAGACCATAGGTCGGAATGCAAAACCTCAACTATTTTCTATCTATCTATCTAAAGGGTATTAAAACTAACATTTTTCTCGTTTTACTTCGTTTTCCTTTTCACAGATATATGAAGCCGCTGTTGACGCATTCACGGCCAACGCTGCTCGAAACTTTGCCCGTATGCTGTAATCCCGTGGCGCGCTTACTCACCACAACCGAGCAACTTACACAGGTACGCGTGTAAATAGCGACAAATACGTTTTGGAATACAGACCTACATACATACGTATACTATATACCAACAACTAACAAATAATTATAATGGGAGGGAAATATTTGCATTAAAATTACATTAGGTATCACTGTTGGCAGTACAACTTTTTCGAATTTTCTTTTCCTTTCCGATTTTTGCACATATTATATCAACTACAAATTACCCAACTTCATTGCATTTCTTATCATCCCATTGCATGCACCATTGACGCGCGATTCATCCACCTTGTATATGAATACAATCATACATAAATACCTGCCACACACATATTTGTATATATGGCTAATTACTGCGCACCAACAACTCAGGACGGTGGCGGTTTGCGGCGCTCCGACTCGGATTCGGATATTTGCATTGATGATGAGAATTTCGGTGCATCTTCAACGAATGGCGCAGCAGGTGGCTTAAATGGCGGCAGCGGTAGTGGTAGTGGCGGCTCAGCCGGCATGGGTCCACGTCGCAACTCGATCAATCGTGTAAGTATACGCTTTGTCGCGGATGATCGCAGCCTCTTTGCTAGCTACAAAAATCGTGATTGAATTACTTATGTAAATACTTACGTACATATATACTTACATAACAACCTAAATATATGTAACTTGTACTGACATATACTACATACATACGTACATACATACATACGCGCTTATTATTGTATGTAGTAACTAAGACTAACTGAGAGCCAAGGTTAACATTAACGAAAATTTATAACCACGAACAACCGTTCTGTCCATTAATTGAAATTTTTAGTAAATTGTATAAATATTTATTTGATTAAATGCGGTCTTATTGGAGTATACTGAATTAGTAATTTATTCACATTAATATTTGAAAAAGTTAAGGCGTGTGTATAAGGTATTGTGGTATTCGTTAGCGTAAAACTGAAACAAAATTCTCAAAGAAAAAAGTAAAACATAAAAATTTCTTTATTTGCTGTGACATTTGGCCACACATTTGCACACCGTAGATTATTTTACACTTTTAATTTGATTTTTTTTTTTGTAATTTATAAAAAAATGCAAATAACTTTACATTTATTGTTAAGCACTTTCAATTGTAAAACAAACAATTTCATTTATTTAAATTTTATTATTTGATTATAATTATTTTTGTTTTATAATTAAATTAGTTTTTCATTAATAAATTAACTTTTCGAAAACTTATTTTTTTCCAATAATTACTTTTTTAATTAATTTATTTAATTTTTTCTTAATATTTTAAATTATTTTATTTTGAAAACTTTTTTTCAATATTTACTTTTTCAATTAATTTTTTTTTAATTTATTCAACTTAATTTTTTTAAATTTTCTTAATATTTTTAAATTAATTTATGTTAATTTTTTTTTTAATTTTTGATTTTTGAATTTCTTTTTATTAAATTTTTTTTATTAAATTTTTTTTTATTCAATTTTTTTTTTATTCAATTTTTTCTCCAACTTTTTTTCGTGCAATTTCCTGTTTGTTGTTGTTTTTGTTTGTAATAAATTTTTTTATTTCACTAACAACGTTTTCACTTTGCGTTAAACGCTTACTTGCAGTAATCTCGTAACAGACTTTACTATCACTCTACAAAACTTATGTACTTACTTAAATTTATTATGTTAATATTGTTGCTGTTATTGTTGTTATTTATTATTAAATAAATATTATGTATATTTTGCATGTGAAATAAAACGTAAACAAATTAACCCAACTATGATTAAAAAAACAATTTTCTTTTTTTTCATCTGCTATATTTCTGTATTTTTTCTGTCGAATAACCCACCACATATGGAAACTTTGTTATGCAAAAAAAAAACGAAACAAAATTGAAATACTTAAATAATAACAATTCTACATATTAATTATATTTATATATGATTTATTAAATTATTACTTGTATGATTATTTATAATACCAACAATAACAAAAATATATGTTTAACTTGTTAACTACTGCAACACAAAAACCGAACGAAAAAATCGCAAAATTCGTCATGCACAGCATACGAATTTTCTGAATGAAGCTAATCAATTAATAACGGATCTTAGTTTGGTTACTAACAACTTTATGTGAATCAAAATCAAAAATGACGCAAAAACACCAACCTTTTGGCGTATAACTAAATGCTTAAATGTTAAAAAAAATTCTTGTACTTGTACTAAGAATCACCAATTCACATATTTTATTACATACACACTCACATACACACATAAATGCTACACGTAACCCTAATTCAGACGAATTGTTAACGTAAGGTGCATGCATTCACAGTTATTTCCATATTTAATTTAATCTATGGTTTAAAAGCCTAAAAGAACTCAATTTTTCTTTACAATGCTTCGTTTTTTTATCAGTCTACTACCTCATTCGGCATTAACATTGTTAAAGGTATCACATATAAACTATACTCTTGGCTAAAGTTCGCTAAATTAAGTCGAGCAGCTGTCAAATAATCAATTTTTACATATGGACTGAAATATTTCAAATAGATTTTAAATTAACTAGTGTCCAAAGGGTATATATTGTGACAAAAAAGCACCCGGAAGTTGCTTAAGTCGGTAGACCACAGTAATACGTTGCTATTTTTACAATGGACAAAAATATCAAACAAAAAAATTTGTCGCAAATTTTATATTTCTATCTAAATTTCGTGTGCAGAATCATTCCGAATGTTGGAAAAGTCTTACGGTGATGCAGTTTTATAAAAAACACAAACCTACGAGTGGTACTAAGCCTTCAAAGACGGTTAAGAGATCGTTAAAGACATGGCTCTAGACTATTTATTCGACCTCATTGATGATATTAAAAAAGTGAAGGATATGGAGATGGCAAGATAGCTCGACATCTCTCGCGAATTCGTTTGATTGATTTTGGTGAATTTTTTGGCTATAAAACGCATTCTTGCTCGACTCGGCCCGATAAAGCTGAATTTTCTTCAAAAAGAGTACCGTAATCAAGTTTCGTTGGACATACTTGGACATCGTGCAAATTCCGATCCCACATTCATGGCGATCGTTTTAACTCACGATAAGACATGGGTTTATGAGTTTAAAATGCAAACAAGTCAACAATCATCGGAATGGAGGAAAAAAACGAGTCGAAACCAAAAAAAAAAAAAAAAAAAAAAACACGCCAAAGTCGATAAAAATCAAGGTGATGCTCATTGGTTCTTTCGACATTCGTGGTTTGGTGCATCATGAATTTGTTCCGGAGGGACAGACGGTCAATAAGAAGTTCTATTTAGCCGTTTTGATGGGTTCGTGTGAGAACATTCATTGAAAACGGTCGGAATTGTAGAAGAACAATTCATGGATTTCACTCGATGATAATGCGCCATCGCATCGAGCCACGATTGTGACCGAATTTAAAGCCAAAAATGTAATGAACGCCATCGATCAACCACCGCATTCACCAGAATTGGCTTCGTTTGATTTCAAACTGAAATTGCCGCTCCGTGGACCCGTTTGAAGAGATAATAAAAAATCACCGAAGGCCATCCCAAAAAGCGTGTACTTTTTTGTCACAATGTATAATTATATTAGTGCGGTTTTTTTTATTGCCTGAGTTGGTTATATTAAGTATATAGCGATGTTGGTAACACCCAAAAGAATCGTCGGAGATCCGATAAAGTATCAAAGATCAGCGGAACGAGCTGAGTCGATTCGCTGTCCGTCTGTGTATAATCGGTGTGGTCGCGCAGTTTTTGAGTTATGGACTTAAAATTTCGCGATGTCCTAGGCAAGAAGCTGCTAAGTTATCAAAATTAAGGAAAGTTATGGAATATAAATAGTTGCCATATAAACTGTCATGTCCAACTCAAATCCTTGCATAGAAAACTTTTTTATTAGGCAAATTTCCCATATTTCTGACAATTGATGGATTCCATTCCAAAAGAATTGCCGCGGCTTGGCAGACAAGAATGAATCAAGACAATTTTTGACAATTCTTTTCGTAGCGTTCAATCCATATGGCACCCCAAGCTTCCTTGTTTTTGAATATATTCCGCTGCTTTTAATGACTCCCAAATATTATGCGTACAATTTTTGTATTTTGCCTTACTTTTCATCGAGTAGTGCCTTTAATTTTTTTTGGCCGCCCAGATCGTTCTCCCTCTTTTAAAGGAAAATAACTGCTTTTAAATCATGCAAAGCACTTTTGGCACATTCATTCAGCTAGAGGTTATTCACCATAAACTTTCACCAAAAAAAAAAAAAAAATTGAATTTGAACGCTGCGCCTCAAGCCATACTCTCATTTACTAGGGATGTGATGTCTTTGACTGCAATAGTAGATTAGACTAGATTAGATTAGAATATTGAGGTTCTGCACCGCGACCTAGGGTCTATTGTGCCCTCTCTTATATCACATGACCTCCCAGAGCCCCAGCAGCCTGAACAGTTCCAGTAGTTTACCGGCTAGTGAGGTGATGTGATCCCTGCTGATATAGATGGAATCTAGGGCCTTAAGCCTTTTTCCACAGATTGCTGTGCAATCTAGGATTAGGTGTGTTGGTGTTTCCTATTCCAGGTCGCAGAACCGGTAGTTAGCACAGGAGCCCATGCCCAAGTTGGACAGATGCTTCTTGAGCTTACAGTGCCCTGTGTAGACTGCGACGAGGAGACGGAATTTCTCACGGCGGAGGTTAATTAATTCTTTAAGCCTGGAGAGGTTATACCCGCCTAGGAGCAGCTTGGCGTGGCGCATGCTTGCTGCCTGCCGCCAGTACCGCTCTCTCTCTCTCTCTCCTCCGTGCGGAGCAGCTCCTTAAGAGTGTGGGGTCCTACTGTCATGTACGGCTCCCCCTGCGGGGAGGGGGATAAGAATATTCCCGCGGTAAGGCATGCCTGTCGTAAGAGGCGACTAAAATCCAAATGCACTATGTCTGACATTCATATATCTGGTTAATTAGAATGTCAGCTTAGTCAGAGATGTCGGAAAAGTGCTATATTGAAATGATATCATATGTTTTAAATGGGTTTGCAATTATATAACAAACAAAATAAAAATTAATATGACACATAACACATCATACAGCCGGGTCCCTAGGAACTCCTAGGAGTTCTTAGGGTCCCCGACTGGCAGTAGGTCACAGGTAATACTTGTGATCTACAGGTCACACCAAAGACTAAAACATGGTACCACGGGGAGCAGTTTGCCCTTGGAGGTAACTCCAATCTGCTCATTGGGTCTTGGCCCTTTGGGGAGATTCGTGGTGGCTGTGGTTGAAACCTAAATGCAGGAAGGGCTTTTGTCCAATGTGGAGTCGCACTGCGGCCGGGTGCCGGACCCAGAGTACGGCAGAGGTTTTAGATGGGCCTCGAACCCGACCAAGGTGGCTAGGGTGGTTCCTTTGGTTTTCACCCGAACCGATTGGTACCAAGGCGTAAGTGACGGGGCGGCACTCATGCTTTGGTACTCTCATGGTATAGTGTTGTGCATGCACTTATGCCTTGGGGCGTTGATCGGCGCTTTGTACTGATCTACGTGTTTCTTGAAAACGCCGTGAGATTGAGCCTTCGCAGGCAGGTGCTCACGTAAACCACATTGGATTCTGTCATGTACGGCTCTGGTCCCAACATCCTGGACGCTGCCGCCGTGCGGGCCAGTTCGTCGGCCTTCTCATTTCCTTCTACTCCCTTGTGCCCTGGTACCCAAATTAGGTGCACCCGGTTGCACAGGCGGTTAAGCCTTCCTATGCACTCTTCGACTAAAAGCGATCTGGTCTCGTATGATAAGATCGCCTTTATTACCGCTTGACTATCGCTGAGAATAGCTATGCGCTGGTTGCGATAGTTGCGGCTGAGGTTGATTTCAGCGCAAGAACTTCAGCCTGGAAGATGCTTGGGAAGCAGCCCATAGGTATGGACAGCTTAGTACGCGGACTGCAATAGTATCAAATTATAAATTTTAAACTCTTTCGTTCAAAATTTAAAGCCTTTAAAACTAAAGAACTCCACCAAAAAATTTATTCGTAAATCGAGTTTCAATCAACTACCAGTAGTTTTGATATTGTTGGGCTTATAACATTTGAATTGTCTTTGAAAGAAAAGTCGTATACGTTTTTAAATCATCTCCTTAAGATGTAATTATTTTAAAAACTTTGTCATGTCGGTAATGAACTTGAATGAACAATATCTTCTGACATGGAAAATTCTTTTCAAACGATTTATGAAAAATTATTTCCTAACTATTCTAAAAAGTTTATTTCTCTTTAGCAAGCGAAATGCTCAATGTCAGTGCCCTTTTTCCAAAAGACTCGGTGCAGGAGATGATGAATGAAGTGAGTTTTTCATCAAGTAGCCACGTCTTTGCCAGAAATCATGTTGATTTTGCTGCACTATTTTTATATTCTTGGCCGATAGGCAATTTGAATGATTTTCAGAGCTTTTCAAGCTTGTATAGTATTTCATAAAATGCCATCAGTCTTTCGGAGCTCACTTAATACTTCTCTTAACAGGCAATGGCACAAATCTCTGATGTGATTCCGGCATTCAAACAGTTCTCATAGAATCCATTAGTTGTATGAAAGCCGACTGAAATTTGTAGGACACTACATTTGTCAGATAACGTTAGGGGGTACACCAACAAGAAGGAGGAAAAGTCCTATTAAGTGTAAGAAGCTTTCTTAGCGTCAATTATATCAACAAAACTTTGATCAAAAACTCTCCCGCAAAAAAACATATTCTATAATTTAGGTGCACTTCTTGTCACTTGGGGTAGAGACCGCTTTTGCGGTTATAGCCGAGTTTACAACAGCGTGCCAGTCGTTATTTCTTTTCGCTGTTTGGCGCCAATTGGAGATTCCAAGTGTAGATAGATCCACCTGATCTTTCCAACGCAGTGGAGGTCTTCCTCTGCTACCCCTGACGATCTGATTTGGGTGCACTAATTCCAACTATTTTGTAAGTGTTCTTTTTATCAAGTTTTCTTCAATTCGCCTGAATTTAATGAGCATCGAATCGATCATGCAACTCTCTTAACCAAATAGAGGCAGAACAGCAATCAGTTATGTAACTTCAGTGACATAGCGTACGGAAAAGTGGCGATTCGAAGATGGTTTTTTTTATATTACTCAGAATCTAAAATTTGGCATAAATGTTATACGTACATATGTATATGTACATATGTATGTATCAGCAAATTTCTATTCACAATTTGTGAATTATAATTTATCAATAATACATATAATTTACATAAAAAATGGTTTTGGGGATTATAATTACAATACAAAATGCAAAATAATAATGTAGAAAGTTGATCTTCTATTCCATTAATTTTTTAATAACTAATATTCTCTATATATGCGGTGATCGCATTTTTTCTCTCTGTCACTAACCTACATAAATTTCTTTGGACATTAACTAACCTCACTTACAACTTCCAAAACGTTGTACACGCTTTAAAGTGTTTTTTGTTTAATTAAATTTATTCATTTTCTATTCAATGTTTGTTTTCTTTCTTACTTGCAGAGTGAGAACGATCTCCGTACTCATCACATATAAGAACAAAACATATGTTGTTGTTAATAGCAACAAAAAGAGCGAGAGAGAGAGAGATAGAGAGAAAAAATATTTGCTTTCTCATTAGATATTTGTACACAAACTCCTTTGGGTGTTAACAAAATCATATGTGTTTAGCTTGAATTTGGGTTTCTGCACTTATTTGTTCTCAAGCACCACATGAAATTTCTAGTTATACTCAAATTAAACTATTGGCTATAATATTTTATCCACCTATTACTATTTATTTATTATTAAGATGTTATTCATTACATAATTTACATATTTATGCATATATATACACATACATTGTATGGAAAGGAGTATGAAAGACAATTTCAAAAGAAAAATAATATTTTGACATATACATATGTACATACAAATATATATATGTATATGTTCTGAATTGTGATTTATGTACTAAATGATTTATTTAAATTTAAACTTATATTACTTGTATTTACTCTTAGACTTGTTTGAATTTAATTAATTTTAAATGTTTAATTGTAGAAAAATTAAAGAACAAAAATTGTAGTAAACTTTAAGTGGGGTTCACATAAAACTTTAGAGAATTTCGCAATAAATGTTGATCAACTGATTTTAAAATTAATTTTTGGGTTACTAACTTTGTGACTCACAATACATATGTATGTATATAAACACGGTACAGTTAGACCATATTTTAACCAGTGACGTATTACCCTGGTCTACAGTAATCGATGCCCAGAATTAAGATCGATGATCAAGATTCATGACACCGTCAATGATTACGTAAGTTTTCGTTATTTTTAAATCTTTACTTTATATTTTACATCACAAAAAATATATAGGATTCATTGAAGGAAACAGAGAGACAAATATAGGAAACACATGTTATATTTCAATAAATCGCCCTTTAAAATCAATTCTTTTATACATTTCAGTTGAAAATTTTTTTTAGGATCCAGAAGTAATCTGCCATCATGTGACGATCTCAGCAACCTTGCTACCACTTTTGGGTCCTGATTAGATTAGATTGATAAATGAAAAACGCACGTGCGGTGCCTTAGGTCTATTGTACCCTTTCCTAAATCTCAAAGACTCACCTAGTCCAAGAATAATGATAAAGTCCAATATACAGCTAGGCTAGCGAAGCGATGTGCTCCCTATTTGGAAACATGGATCCAAGGGCCTTTTTGTGACAATTCTTGCTACCTTTCTCCCATCACTTTTGCGTCCTGGTGGTATCGCTTCTCTCTGTTCATCATTACAATTTCTTAAATTATCCGAATCTATATTGATTGATTCTTATATTTGCACCTAGAGTCTGAAAGTTTGTCAGCATATTTTGTACAATTTCTTAAAATTTTGTGTTTTATGTTTGCCTAGGACTTTTATGCCTTTTCACATTTTAACCACCCGTTGAAAACTTTACGAGCTATTCCAATACTTTCTTGGCCACTCTCTCCTCCTTACGGAGTAGCTTCTTCATGGTATGAGGATCAACGCAGGTTTCCGGTCCTACAATTCTAGTAGCAGCTGCGGAGTGGGAAAGCTGGTCAACCAGTACATTCTCGGCTATATCCTTGTGACCTGGTCCCGAGATGAGGTTGGTAACGAACAAAGAAGCTATTAACTCGTTATACACACTACGGCAACTGCACCAATGCTTTCCGACGTTTTCCATTCAGCCTTACCTTTTGGTAAAGTTGTCGCTCGGGAAAAGAGCCAGTGATGTTTCATCACTTAAGGTCTTCATTTGCTGGCACGAGACTAACTTAAATTTGTCAAACCCTTCTTTTGTTATTTGAAACATTGTATGTCTAGCTGTTTGATTGATTTCGGTCCACCTGATAACCCTTGACTTGCAGAACAAGAATTTCCCAACCAGGCGATTACACGCCATGAGTGCTTTTGTGGCTTTGATCATGGTCTGTTTCCACCGAAGGGTGAGACCCAGATATTTGAGCTCATGAGCCAATTTTTGTCGTGCCGAAACGAATCTTATCATCCCCTACAGTGGTCTCAGCTATCCTAGTGCCAAATAACCTCTAACCATTTGCATACTCGTGCTGCCACATTTCTTTTTTCTAGTGCTTTTGCCACACTTGCATGAGACGCATTGTCAAAGCTGCTTCGAGATGTAAGAAGGCGCATTACGTCACCTCTCCATTGTCAAATTAACTTTGAATTTCCGTGGCTAATAGATACAAAGTAGAATTAGTTGACCTACCTGCTCTGTAAGCATAATGATTCCCATGTAAGGGTGCGATCATCAGCTCTGTCGACCTTATTTCGTGATCTATAATATTTTTGTCGATAATATAGGTCCGTAGTGTGCCTAGCGCCAGATTTAACCGGACAAATTGTTTTCTGTTCTTATCTACTCTATTGTGATTTATCCATATTTACTTAATGATTAACGGTGACAACACCACTGCAGATTTATATAAGTCGGTTATTGCCAATTAGAGGAGATTTTGGGGTTCAAATATCCGTTGACTAAATACTTCATTGTCATTTTTAGGTCCATTGAACAGGACTGGATTTTTCCATTTACGGACCAGATTTTGAACGAGCTCAACATTCAATTTCACATCTTCTTGTGGACTAATGTTACAATTGATGTTTATGATTAGGAAATTCTACAATCATGGTGCTTGTACTTGTGAATATGTTATATGATTTATAGATTTTTTTAGAGGATTATTGAAATATTAAAAGTTTTTCAATGACCATGACGTGATCTTTCCAAGTGCGTCTCTTACCAATTGTAATCTCCAAATATTTTGTTGCGCATATGTTTGTTGGTAACAACTGGCCTTATAAAGCCAGTTGAGTGCAATTTTTGTGCTTGAGGGTTACCAACTACTTGTACGGACTTTTTCGGTGTTGATGCCAATATTTCATTTGGTGGACCACGGTTTTAGAGCATTCAATTGTACCTGCAGTTTTCTGAACGCAGTAGTTGAGTTACCACTTGATGCTTCAGTGTAGTATCATCAGCATAGGTTGCCGTCATTGTGGAGTCAGAGTTGATCACTGGAAGGACTGGTGTATAAAGAGTGTGGAGCACAGCGGCGAATACAGAACATGCAGAAAATTTTATAGTGATCAGAACATTTGTCTCCGAACAATCACTCAAGTAAATTTGAGAAATTTAGTTTTGAGAAAAACGCGTTTAAAGATAAACTGATGGAGCTAATTAAACTGATTCCACTGAGCGGCAACACTTTAGAAAGCTGTAACTCCAAAACTATTCGCGATATCGATTTAAAATTTGAGTATGTTATTTGTAAAGGTACCTATAACCTAACATATATGTTTTTTTTTTTTTTTAATTTCACATTGTGTGTGCGCTTTAAAACACTTCGCACATCTAACATATAGTGGTTGAATGAGACTAACAGCAGTTTGCAAATCGTAAAAACTCTAATTTTGATTAATTTTTTACACAGTAAAATTTTCTTTGTGCACTTTATGTGTTCTAAATAGCTAAATAAATTTCCAGACTTTTTTGACTTCTATATCAAAGCGTAATAAGAGAAGTAAACGTTTTAATTTATCAATTAATTAAGAAGCATGTGAATTTTAGCAATTAAAAACAAATAATAATTAAAGAAATATATATTTTATATTATATATGTATATATTATTGTTTGTTAAAATTAGAAAAGCAAACCCGATGCCTGATTCCCTTTTCGCCATCATTTTATATATAATTTATTTTTCTTGTTTTCATTAAACCAGCAACATCACTCGTACACACTCATACCAGCAGTACCGATAACAAACCCAAAAATTAGACAAAAAAGTACAAGTACCAAGAATATTTATTCAATATTAAGAAATAATTTTTAAAAATTTAGTATGCAAATACTTACTAAATACTCGGCAATTAATCATATCGTTGTTTTTTTTTTCTTTTTTTATTTCTAAATATGCGGTGCAATTTAATTGTTGATTGTCCAATAAAATAAATAAACACATACATATATATATAATATATATAATATACATACATACGACTAATAACGTTAAATTAAAAACAACAACAAAAAACAAAATACGAATCACACGTGACTTAACGCCACAATTCGCGCGTAAGCAAATGCAGATGGAAATAATGGAACATGTGCAAAGCCCCGTTTCGACCCGCATTAGGCTATTAGGGTTCTATGGAAAGAATTTATAGAGTAACTGAAAACATTTTTATGTCTATAACTATATGTAGCCTTTCCAAATAATATGTTTGTTTCGATTCTTAATTGCTTAATATAAAAACAAATAAATTTAAATAAAATCGCTAATTGTGAAATACAGATATTTTTTTGTGCTTAAAAATTTTACATAAAAACAAAAACAGAAATGTATTTCATTTGCTTTAAGCTACAAAATACGATTGATTAATGTCTACATAGTACATATATTAATCATATACATACAAACGAATACTTAAAAAGATAAACAAATTTTGTACAAATTAATGAGACTATGAAGAAATAATAAAAAACTAGACAAATTAAAAAAAAAACAATAATTAAAAAATATTTGAAATGTCAACTTCCTGTCAACCAAATTTTTCGCAAGTAATTTTAGTTCAAGGACAACAGAATATCTGAGCGCATACGAGAGGAATGCTTACAGGGCTGCCACACAATACGCAGAAAGCCACGCATAATTGGAAATCTCCAAACCATATGCTTAACCAAATTATTATTTTTGGTATATAATGCTTATATTACTATTTTGTTCAACTGTTAAAATTTCAATAAAATTAAATAAATGATTTTTAATAAAAAAAAAAACAAAACTTGTTGTAATTTAATTTCTTGTAGAAACGCAATATTTGTGCAAAAAAAAAAAAAAAAAAATTGTTTACTTCGGTTCCACCGAAGCTATAATAATCTTCAAAAAAAAGTTTTAAGAATAGAACTTGTTTTTTATCTTTAAAGGGTGATCCATTTCGAGGTTCCTTACTTAAAAAAGTACAGATGCTTCAAATTTAATGAGGGAAAGTTTATAATTATTCGAAAGAACATTATTAACTTTTTAAAAAGTTGGCCACATCTATATCTCAGAAGGTCCATCCGTTTAGACCAATTTTCGATGTCTTGTTTGAGCATTTCGACTGGTAACTGGCGAATGGCACGCAAAATATTTTGCTCAAAGGTCTAAATCAAAACGGGGTTGTCCGTATAGACTTACGACTTTACATATCTCCACAGGAAAATCTCCAACGGTGTGAAATTACACGGTCTTGGTGAAATTAATTGCTCATAGAAGTGTTCTTTACATAATTCCATTGATTGATGCGATGTGTGGGAAGTGGCGCAGTCTTGTTGAAACCAAATACCGCCGATATAACGAGCTTCAATTTCTAGTATCAAATAGTCGATTATCATGGCGCTATAACGGTCGCCAAAGACGGCTACGTTCTCACCGACATAATTTTTAAAGAAATATGGATCGATGTTTCCATCGGCCCACAAACCACACCAAACAGTTGTTTTTACTGGATGAAATGCAAGTTCCTGAACCTCTTCATGTTGCTCTTCATCCCAAATGCGGCAATTTTGCTTGGTTACAGGCCCGTTGAGCTCAAAATGGGCGTCATTGCTGAACAAAAAATCTGTTTCGAAAATGTCGGATGTCTTTGGGACTTTTCAAAAGCTATTAAACGATGCGATGTCGTTTGGCAAGGTTGAGCGACATCAGTTCTTACACAAGCTGTATTTTGTACGCTTTCACTTTAAGATCTCAACGTAAAATTCGTCAAGTCATTCCATACGTCAGTCCGTGTTGCTGTGAACGGCGCCGAATCGACTCCCCATAGTCTTCGTGTACACTCTCATCTACGGCTGCTATAGTTTCTGCACTGTATGCTGGACGTGGTCTAGCCGGTCGATTATTATCCAAAATTGGATGCTGGGTCTCAAGATTTGTGGTGGGTGTTGCGAATAGCATTATGTTGACCATAAGTTAAGCGTAGCGCGCGAGATACATTCTTGACAGAGCTTTCGTAATAAAGTTGAGCGATTTGTAAACATTATTCAGGCGCAAACCTTTCCACAATGAAGTGCCAAACAAATGCCTTAGTGAATGATCCAGGCTAAATTTCGTGAAGCTAACTTTCAAACATAACAGTTTTCGTAAAAAAAACTTGGTTTAAAATAAAAGAAAATAAGCTTTTTTTTGTTAAGCATGGACTAAGTTAGAAATTTTGCAATTTTTATTTAATCAAATAATTCAATGATACATTATTTTCATTTTTCTTAGTTTCATTCATTTTTAATTTCATTTCAATAAGTAAAAAATATAAAATTATTACTGAATTCATATGGTGTTTCGAAAATTCATTATATGTAAGAAACTAAAATTTTTTAACAATAAAAAGAACAAAATCAATTTCATTTCTTATCACTGATACAGTGTTTTTCAACTTTCAGCGTTTAAAGTTTTTTTTTAATTACTCGATAATAAATTACAATCTTTTCTAAGCTTTTCTTTTTTTTTTTGCCGTGACACCTTCGCAAAATTACGATTCATTAAAGTTAAATTTAAATTAAACATAGCCAAAAAAAGTCTCAACATTCCCAACGGCTGCAAACGCAAATAAATTACAGCATATTTAACATGCATTTATAAGATGCGTGTGGTTGTATGTGTGTTGTGTAATTTAATTTGCATTTGAAAACAATGGGAAATTGTTTATATTCCTTACTTACAATTACTTAAGTTATACTATTGTGAATATTTGGATTTATAATAATTTTTTTTTTAATTTATATGTATTTGTTATTGCTTGAAAGCTGTTGCGTTTGATCTCTCTTGTTGAAATATATATTCGGCATATGCTTCGGCTTCCTCACGACGTCGACGATCCAGGTGCGGCTTAATGGCGAAACGATATGTGCCAATTATGGCAAACGTCGAGAATATACCCGCGGCCATAAAACCAACTGGTGAATTTTTCAACGCAACAAAGATTTTAGTGGCGCTCATCTGTAATATAAAAACAACCTTTAGTGATATCTGCATGAAAATGGAAGAAATATTTATTGCATATTAAACCAACAATGTTGTTTCAAATAATTTCTAAGTCTACATTATACTAAAATAAAAAACTTTATAGATTTAATAAAATAGATCGACTTTTTATATATTCTATCATATTTTTTTGATATGATTTCTATCACAGGTACTCTTAGGGCCATATTTAAGGAATCTCTTAATTATTTTCAATTTTCTGACACTTTTCAGCCCTTTCTGTGACTAGATATATGCAATACTTTCTTTATATTATTTTTAATATAATAATATTTTAATTTTGTAAAAATAAATTTGAAGATAAATAAAGTATATTTGTTAAACTAGAATTTGTTATCTTTTTAATGCTTTAAAGTCGGAAATATGTGCTGCTAAAACAAGGTGTGAGCCACTGTATGTCAGAGCGCGGTCGGAAAACTTTCTGATATTCTAGAGTAAAAAAATAAAAACGAAACTCGTGGTCTTCCAAGCAAAAACTGCCCTGATTCTATTCGAATACTTATGAAGGAGGATATACAGGTTATTAAAAACCCGTGAATGGAATTAAGAATAACTTTAATTTTTTGTTTTTATTTAGAAAAAAATATTTTATATATTTATTTGACCGATATTCTTGTTTTGAAAAATTTTCAGTTCTATTATTCGGATTTACGACATATTTAGGTTTAATAAAGTAAAGCAAAGATATAACCAAAACAAAATTGTTTTATTTGAATAATTTAAATAACCAGAAAATCTTAAATAATTTCTAAAACCAAATACTAGATAGAAAATAAAGAAATATTTTAAATCCCATATACCGAAAAGAAAAATAGTTTTATTTTTATTAAAAAAAAAATAAAACATTAAAAATAAAAATTTGAACGTCAAAATTATATGTAATAAAATATTAAAAAAGTTTTTGATCGAATTTTTTAAGAAAGAAAATACCATCTTTAATCCAAAATTTTTCTTAATATAATATTTGCAACCCTAACGAAAACATTTTGCTATTTAGTATATTTTTGTAGCATTACAAATAAATTTGTGTTTTATTACAAAAAAAAAAGCATACAAAAAGCAACAAAATGGTATTCCAAATTTCGTATTGGCATTTTAAATATAAAGTCTGATTATAGTAAAATATTAGCCATTCAATTTATGAGTACAAAGTTGTATTAGACTTTGTTTAATATTAGTTGTTTTTGCAGAAGTTGTCTAAATTGTAAAAACAATTATTGGAATAATTCCATATTTTCCTTTTCGGGTTCGTAGATGCTACTGCCCTACAGATAAACATATAAATCATAAGTTACAATAGTACCCTTCCGATTCTGCTATAAAAAGCGAATTTAACAGTATATAGTATATGAAAGTACACAAATCCCCACTCACTTTCGTTTTCTTTTTTTTAAGTATTTATTCCAGTTTTTCCCCCAACTGTATTTGCAGGCACACTGCTAGAAGCTAGCGCTCCAACTGGTTCTTTTTCTTTTAAATTGTCACTGTTTTCCTTTACTTCAGTGCCTTCCGCACGATATTTCAATATAAGGGGTTTCCAAATGTATACTCCACCCAAGAAACCGATTGCAGTAACTACCATCAATTGCTGCACTGTAATACCGCGTGGACGACGTATACGCATCGCACTATTTTCGCTTTTTAGTTAAGGATTTAGGATCCCTGATCGCATTCAGCACAAATAGATTGTTAAATAATCACTATCACGCATTGATATTGTCATTATTTTAGCGGTGCTACAAGATTGAGGTTATTTTGACAATTCGAACAGCTGTTTATGAGGTAAAATTGCGGTGTGGTGTTGCCACATAAATTATACATATATGAATTTATTGAAGTATTTGGATATTGCAATACCTGCAGGCATATAGAAAAGTACGTTAAACTATGTCCGTTACTTCAAAAGATACCAAACTGTGAAGTCAAAATCACAAAAACAAAGAAATATCATACCGACTTTTTGTACTTTGGTTAAATCCGATATTTAGACGTGCGAATTTTCGATTGAAAATGTGCGACTTTTTATATTAAGTCAAAATTAAGGTGAAAAAAATATTTATATACTTTAAATAAAATAAAAAATACTATTTTTGTAAAAGATAAAAGGATTATTACTCTTATACACACATACACCAGATTTCCTTAAAAAAATTTAAAAGATAAAAACAAAAAAAAAAACCTAAAAACTTTAATTAAATTTATCACTAAAATTGTGAAAACGATTATAGATCCTTTTATTACCTGTAACTATGCCAAATAACTTTTTTCGACAGGAGTCGTAATTTTCAGTACGATCGTAAGTAATTTTTTTCTTTCATTATTTACTTTTCCAATGGGCTTAATCCTATTTTGGTTTTTTCCTCAAAAATTATCTACCCTGGTTATTGTAACAAAAAATGGAGATTATCCATCGGCTTACGGACAATAAAATAGAATTGTTGCTTTAAACAATGGCATAATTTTTCTGAAATTTTTAATCTATGTAATAACTTTTCTGCATAATAACAAAGGCAATAAAATGTACTTTTAAAAAAGAGGAAAATATAGCATTGTCGAGTTTTACAGTTAACTGTAATTTAAAAAGTGTAAATAGCGTGCCTCGTGCTTAGTGACAAAATAATAGAATCAATAGCGAAATAGTTTCATAAATGAAAAATGATGAATTTAAAAAGCGTAAAAAGTAGTTATATTATCTTAATTAGATCTGTGGAATGAATAATTGTATCAATTATAAATATATTTAAAAAAATGGGTCGAGCAAAACATTGTTTAGTAGAGGAAAGATTGTGCATCCAAAATATACAAGGAATTGGTCACGCGTAAAGGCAAAATGCAAACATATGAAATATGTCTCAAATATTTGTGTTTGATGCCTTAAAATTTCTGAAAAAATATTGAAAAAATAAACCGACCACAAAAAAAAGACTGCGCAAGTCGTTCGAAATATTGCATGTTTGCCAATGCGCGTACCGTTTAAGGCCTCTGCAGCCATTTAATAAAAAAAAATTCTTCAAGGACAGTAAGAAGACGACTTGTGGAGAAAAATTGCTTTGGCACATGGTCCCGAAAACGACATAGATGCAATCGTATTCAGTTTGCAAAACGACACATTAATTAGGGCGGAGCTGAAAATTAAGAAAAAATAGTTCGACATTTTATGGTCTCAATGTAAAATTAATATGATAGCAAATGATAGTTGGGCGTGAGTCCGACGTCCAAAAAACATAGAGATGTGCGTCCGCTACACGTCTAGGTCCTTCAAACCCCGTAGGGGCAATAGAATGGTTTAGTATTGTTTCTCATATTGTGTTCCGGGGCCTATATTTTGGATACAAGAAAACATAGACCGCCATAAATCCGTCAAGGTTTTAGATAAGGTCATACTACCAAATGGTGCTAGTACTATGGCTTGGCCAGAGTAATCAGCAGATCTGAATCTCATCAAAAACTTACGGAAAATTATTAAGGAAAATATTGCAACGCTTAAACCGAAAAATAAGGCAGAATATTGAGAGAAGGTACAAAGGTCTGGTATTCTGTTCCACAGAACACTTTCGGTAGCCTAATTAGGTCTATGCCTAGAAGATCTGCATCGGTATTAGACGATTAAGAATACACTACAATGTACTACCAATCTTTCTATTAGTTCCGTTAAAAATATATGTTTTTTAATGTAAAATATTTTAATTCTATTTTTTTGTCCATCGATTTTTTGAAATATATTCTTTACCTTTGTTTTTGTAATATTTATGAATTGGGTTTTTCCAATATTTTTACTGCTACCAGTAGCACTTGGTATGAAATACATATTAAAAGTATAACTCAGTTGAATTTAAATAAAATTCATATTTTTTTGAGAACGAAAAATTAGTACCATGGATGATTCTACTTTATTGTCCGTAACTGTATATATATGAACAGAATGAGGGGACGAATGATTTCCGCATGTCGGTTTGTCCAGCATTATCCAGACGCTTATTGACAGTAACTTCCGTTCACTCAACGGTCGGATCTATGTACGGGCGGATCTTTATTCGACTAAGAATTGTCAACTCGACGGCATTCCATAAAATTACTTCAGGTAAGCTATAACAACTACTAATTACCAAATGCCGTTAACGGAATTGATCCGGATTTACCTCCAGCCAAGGTCTGTATTCTCGGCGATCTAACCCGGTTTGGATCGGTGAGTTTTAGATTCCTAACATACTATCCGACCTGAAAATTACTACAAGTACATATACATAGCATATGTAGGGTATAAAATTTTGTATTCTATCATAAATCCTCAACCAAGCGAAAAGCATGTGTGCGATTGAATGTATTGTTTTGAAAGCGAAGATAGCTCAGATAACCTCAGCAATGATCTATAAATTATATGCGCGGTGCATTTCGTATAGAGCAGTTGTGATGTGCGGTTCAAATTTCTTTTAAAAAGATTGACACGCCGCCGGTAAACTTAATCGTATTAAATACTTGGAATTTGGAAAATGGAAGCATTAAAAATTGCATACAAACTAGAGCGGCGATTTCTTGTGAAATTGTTATTTGTTTTGGGTGCGACAGCATTGGCTTACGGACAGGATGATGGATTTGCGCAGGATGACAACGTTTACTCGTGGTATATATTGGATATAACGCGAATATTACAAAATGCCGAAAGCAATATTGTTGTTTCACCAAGCAATATAAGAGCACTACTGAAAACACCACCGAGCATGAATTTACGTTTCGGATTCGATGAAATGATGCTAGGACAAAACGTAATTTTCGCCGAATCAAAGATGATTCTAAATAATCCGGAAACTTTAGAGTGGTTTTATGATTGTAAAATTCAAGAAACATCTTTCACTGATAAAAAGAAGCTAATTACTAGTATCAACGATTGGTCTAAAAACATAACGGATCAAAATATTCTTAAATCAAGTGAAACGATTTTAAAAGAAGAAAACTTGCAAGTATTAATTTTAAATATGCTCAATTTTAAGGAGACTTTACAGATTAATTTCAAATATACACTGAATGTTACATTTCATGAAAGACCGGATAGTACAATCGTAATACCGGCTGTGGAAACAACGGAATATTTGAAGTATCTTGATTCGCAAATTTTGGATGCTAAAATATTAGAATTACCTTATAGTAATGGTTATTTTATGTATATTATTCTACCCCATACCAAACAAGGTGTCAACGAAACAATCAATAATCTCGGCTACGAACAGCTTAAGCGTATCGAATGGATGATGGTAAAACGGCGTGTGAATGTAGTGATGCCCACATTCAAATATCACTTCATCACGAACATGAGAGAGCATATTCAAAAGAACTCTACACATCGCTTTGATGTTGATTTTGAACCTGCATTTGGCGTTGAAACAAAGAAGATAAATATTTTCCAAACAACAGTTGTTCAGTTCAATGGAAGCGGAAAAGTTCGAGCGGAAGACTACGAGAAAATTCGAACAACTAAATATGAAAGATTTCATGTAGATCGACCTTTTGCTTTTTATATTGAAGAAAAAAGCACAGGTCGAATAGTATGTATAGGTAAAGTTTTAAATCCAGTGCGATAAGAGCAAATTCTTATTTTAATGATAATAATAAGGATATTTATATACAAACATAGGCATGTGTATTATAGATGAACAAGTATGCAAAATAAATTTTATGAAATAATATGTAACATATATTGTTTTAGTTATAAACAATATTTTCAACCCTCCAAGTATTGAATTTAGTTTTTGTTGTTTTCATACTCTCGGAACATGTTGCTACAGGATATAATAGCTTTATTCATCTAACTGTAACTCGAACAAGTAAGGAAGGGCTAAGTTCGGGTGTCACCGAACATTTTATACTCTCGCATGATAAAGTGATAATCGGGATTTCATTGTCCGTCATTTACATATTTTTTTATTTTGCTGTAAAATTAATTAGATTAGATCAATTTGTGTACTTTCCAAGAAAAATTACGTCTAAATATGCCCCTCCCTAATGCGATCCTTTGTACCAAATTTCACTTTAATATTTTTATTTATGGCTTAGTTATGACACTTTATAGGTTTTCTGTTTTCGCCATTTTATGGGCGTGGCAGTGGGCCGATTTTGCCCATCTTCGAACATAACCTTCTTACGGAGCCAAGAAATACGTTTCATCATGATATCTCAATTTTTACTCAAGTTACAGCTTGCACGGACGGACGGACAGACGGACGGACGGACAGACAGACATCCGGATTTCAACTCTACTCGTCACCCTGATCACTTTGGTATATATAGCCGTATATATGACTCTTTTAGTTTTAGGACTTACAAACAACCGTTATGTGAACAAAACTATAATACTCTCCTTAGCAACTTTATTGCGAGAGTATAAAAAACCAATAGATAGTTATGGGGTTTATACTTCTTCTTGTTTATTGGCGTAAACACCGTTTACGCGGTTATAGCTATATCATCAGTACATCGTTGATATTTATGCCAAATAGAAACACTTATTCATGGTCGGGCAGTGGACCATCTGCTCCATCGTCATCGATTGGGGAATTGGGTTCGCCATGTGCGGGTGTTATGATTTCACAGCCATTCAGCAGGCTGGAGAAGTGTTCCCTCCATCTATTTTAGTATGCTCTAGGCATCAGTCAATATATCACCTCTAGGGTTTCTACAGGAGTATGCTCCGGTCTTGAAAACTTCTGTTAGTCGACACATCTTTCTGTAGAATTTTCGAGCATTAACCCTATTGAGCCTCTTTTTTTTTTTGTATGCAAATGCGTCTCGTTTTCCTCCCCAGCTCTCGGTATCTATCCCATCCCGTGTTGTGGTAGATTATAACTTTGCAAGGTATGCAATTTGTCTTCTCTCCGCTGCGACACGGCACTCCTCATCGTACCAGTTATTCTTTTGCCTTTCTCGAAAACCAATGTAGCTGTACGTAAGTAGCTTGAAATGTTGTCCCACACTTTCCTTATACCGAGTTGCTGATGAGTGCTCCCAGAGAGCAGGAGTGCAAGTCGAGTAGAAAATCGTTCGGCTGCATGTTGTGATTGCAGCTTTTCGACGTCGAACCTTTTTTGCGTTTGTTGATGTGAGTTTTTTGCTGCGCAGAGGCGGGTGCGTATCTTGGCTACAACAAGATAATGGTCCGAGTCGATGTTAGAACCTCGGAGCGTACGCACGTCTAAAACACTGGAGAAGTGTCTTCCGTCTATCACAACATGGTCGATCTGGTTGGTGGCTTTTAGATCAGGAGACAGACAGGTAGCTTGGTGATTTTTCCAATGCTAGAATCTGGTACTACAGATAACCATATTTCGGGCCCCGGCGAAGTCGATCAGCCTCAACCCATTTGGGAAGCTCTTATAGGTGCGCTTAAAGCGCTCATAGTGTTCATTTCTGGTCACATCGTCCTTCTCTTCCGTCGGGGCGGGGGGACAGCAAATCAGCGAAGTTTTGAAGAACTTCGATTTGTTGCAGATTGTGGATAGACGTTCATCCAGCGGGATAAATGCCAGTACTTGGCGACGGAGTCTCTCATTACATAAATAGCCATTATGTGTTCAACAAAATCATTACGGCTGTCTGATTTAATAAGGACACAGTGTCGTTTTAAAACAATAACGGTAAGATTAATTATATAAGGTTAATTATTAATCAATGGGTAAGAATTGCGACCGAAAAAACCAGACAGCACACGTATATTAAAGATTTAGTCAAACAGGAAAATTCGTAAAGAGAAATAGCGAATTTACTTCAAGCCTCCAAGCCAATGTTTGAGCCAACTGTTAAATAGACTCCCCATATTGCATTACGTTGCAGGAAGATAATAATAACATTGTCAGTCAAAACAAAAATAGTGTCCCACAGAAGTATTCGTAAATTTAATTTCAAGAGAGAATAAAACTCAGTCTGCAATGTATTGTAATAAATGCTGTTAGTATTCTTAAGGGGTCAGTAAGGTAATCTGGGCTGTTTTTTTGGACATTTTTTTTTCATAGAAATTTTTATTCTACAATAGAACTTTTTTCACATATGAGGTATAGTATATCGTGGAATTATAAACAAATTTTTTCGGAATTTTTTTATGAAATCTGTCGGAGAAATGGCTGGGTGAATGGCTGGATGAATACGTTTTTTCACTGGCGGACACGATTTCTCATGTTTGGATCATCTGAAACACATACCCTACTAGAATCATGAAAAACTTATGACAAAGAAAAAAGTAATTAACTTTTTTTTTTTAATTTTCCCCATGTTTTTTTACATAGATTTTGTCATAACATTGCTAATAAATTATAAAATTATATAGGGACGATAGCCAGGCATTTTGTGAACATTAAAAAGAAAAAATTAAGCAAAACGGTTGAGTAGTTCGACCGGAATCATGTCCGCCAGTTTAAAAAAGTGTGTGTTTGAGAAAAACGCGTTTAAAATTTCAGGTACTGAAAAAGCATACAAAGATGGACATAAACGTTCAAATAAACCTCGAGTATTATTTTTGGGCCTTTTTCGAAACCTTCCAATGGTAAAGTGGGTTTCTACATTAATTCTAAAGGTATGACACAGAAAATGCAAAAAAAAAAAATTTTTTTTAAAGATTACCCTGCTGACCCCTTAATCTAATCTAATCTAATTTCAAATCACTTCCCAATAAATCAAATTTTCAATTTTTAACCACAACATTGGAATTAATTCCATTTTTTGAATTAAAAATAAATTTTTAATCCGGTTTTTGAGATACACTTTTTTTAAATTCGGTGAATTAAAAAAAAACGAAAATATTTTAATTAAAATATTTGGGAATACAAAATATTGCAAAACTGATTATGTACACATAAGGTCAAAATAGCGGCGCTAAAGGCGATCTCCTCTTACGAGATCAAATCGCTTCTAGTGCAGGAGTGTACGGATAGGCTGAATAACCTTGCGGATAGAAACCGGGTACATCTGGTCTGGGTGCCTGGTCATAAAGGTATAGCCGGTAATGAACTGGCGGACGACCTCGCCCGCTCCGCGGCCTCCAGCAAAATGGTAGGACCCGAACCGTTTACGGGTGTGGGTCCCCACACCATAAAGGAGCTGCTCCGTAAAGAGGAAAGAGTAGGCAGAGAGGAGTATTGGCTACAGGCTCATGGCATGAGACACGCCAAACTGCTAATGGGAGGTTACAACCTGAAGAGGTTCAAAATTATAATAAACCTCCCAAGGAACAAACTCAGGCTGCTGGTCGCATGGTACACTGGTCACTGCAGGTTAAACAGGCATCTGCATAGCATGGGCCTATCAGCTTGCGCCAGCTGCCGTTTCTGCGGCATGGAACCTGAAACCCCGGAGCATCTGCTGTTTGACTGCCCAGCAGTCTGTAGACGCAGATCAAAGGCCCTTGGAGTGCTGTCTCCGGATAGGGATCGCATTGCCTCGCTACCGCCTGGAAGTCTGCTGGACTTTACAATGGGCTGGGTCTAGGCGAGTCAATGTGAGTAAGGAGAGGGCACAATAGACCAAAGGTCGCAGTGCATTCCTCATCTGCATTCATTCATTCATTCAAGGTCAAAATAATAAGTACATTGTTTTAATGGTTTGCTTTTTCGGTTGTATAGCCCCATGTTTAAAATGCATTAAAAACTGAACATTTGTAAAGATGGGTAGAGAAAATCATTGCAGTGTGGAAAAAAACGATTCCTTTTAAACCTCAGAAAAGAGAGCCAAAGTCTTATGAATATCGCTAAAACATTATGCCGTTCATTGTATTTCGTGCAGAATGCCCTAAGGATTAAAACGAATATTGAAACTCGCGTTCGACCAAAAAATACATCAGGAACAACGGACAACCGTATCGTTACTCTTAGTAAAAAGGACCCATTAACATCTTCAAGAATATCAGCTGATATTGGTTGCATAATATCTTCCCGAATGGCCCGACGAATACTATATCGAGCTAATTTACCTGGCAGGATAGCCAGAAAAATAACATTATTGCAAAAAAAATTACACATAAGATTACAATTCGCGAAAAATTATGCAAATTGATCCGGCCCAAGTGTTCGGAAAAAGTGGGCGCAATATCTTGTGGAGCGACGAAACAAAAATTAATTTGTTCGGAAATGATGCCTGACGGAATGTTCGTCGTCAGAAAGACAAATAATTTGCATTCACAGTCTACAAAAAAGACCGTTAAAAACGGCGGCAACATAATGGCCTTTGGCTGCTTTTCGTGGTACAATACATCGTATTTCAAGCACCATGAATAGGTTCCAATATAAAGATGTCTTGGAAAACACGATGCTGCCATATGCTGAGGAAAGTACGCCACTAATATGGAAATTTCAGCAGTGTGAGTTCTCTTAAATGACCATGTCAATCTCCGGACTTGAATCCAATTGAAAACCTTTGGGGGAGCTAAAGGAACGGATTAGGAAGCAATCGTTCCAAAATAAGGATCAGTTAGGGAATTTTGTTAAAAAAAAAAAACCTTGTATGAGATTCCAATTGATACGTGCTGCAAACTTATCTCCAGTATGCCAAAACGAATCTCAAAAGGAAATGAAAATAATGGCGAATATACTAGATAGTGATGAAAGAAGTAAATAAAAATCAAATAGGAGACAGAAAACTCAAACTAATAAATTTTTTCATTCACATATACCTCATGTACTTAATATTTTGACCAGCCATTTTTTTAGTCTTTTTATTATTTGCTAGATATTTAAAAGTTTAAAGTTTAGACTTTCAAAAATATAACGTTGGAAGGATTTTTCAAAATTCGACTTATTTTCGGAGATACAGCCGATTTTGTGAGATGGCGTCCGTGTTCACTAGAATTTGTTCTAAACTTTAAACGCGTTTTTCTCGAAACTACTTTTTTCCACACGGTACCGGCATTATCTCAATGTCTATACAACCGATTTACTTGACCCTTCTTTATATAATCCTTTATCGTTCCTACCAGCATCGTGTCAAAATTTTTGTTTTTAATATTTTAAAGAAAATCAGGAATTTCAAAAAAAAAGGGTAAAAAATGATTTTTATTTTCAGGCAGTCGCCATTTTTCAAAAAAATCTTTTTCGTGTTTCCGGACTATAACAGCATCCTTACTGATTAAGAATTTCTTTTGATTTTTTTTTCAGACCACCAGGAGAGTCAGGATCAATGTCACCACGATGCGCCATTTTTTTACACCTGTCTCTCCCACCCTCTAATTATTTTAATTTTGAATATCTTTTTGTAAATTTTTTTTTCTGTATTCTTAAGATATGAATAAAAACACCATAAAAAATGGATAGTGAAAATATTTTTGGTTTTTTTTTAAATAAAATTCAAAAAACTGCCCAAAATTTGATTCTAGAGTAGAATACCCCCTTAGTTCCTATTTCAACTATTATTACAAATATCTTAATTTTTGTTATTTAATCATATATAAAATGAAATATATTATTTCTCTTTAAAAATGAATAAAAAAGAATTTATTAGTCATTAAATGTTACACGGGCGTATGTACTTATTATTTTGACCATGTGTGAATGTAGAATGTACATATGTATGTACATATATGTCGTTATGTATGCCAAATTGTGCCGAAAATAAATATAATTATAACTGTATGCATAAATTATATATACCATTTTACAATTAATTATAAGAAACTAAGAACTTACCGACACCTGTTGACAGCACGGTTGGTTGCTGTTGCTGCGCCTGTTGTGCGCCAATTGTACTCTCCAAGCCGACCCGACTATCATTGTTTGAATTATTTTTATTGTTGCAATTATTATAACGACTCTGATTTCCTGTAGGGCTGTCAGTCGTCTCTACTGACGATACAGATTGTTGTGGTTGTTGCTGTTGCTGGAAATCTGTGTCTGAATTATTGCATTTCATGGAACCTGTTTGCACAGGATTTCCTCCATTCGCATTCGAAAATCTGCTCGGAAAGGAACGTCGTCGAGAAATCGCCGGCATGCTATTGACATTGCCATAGCTCGTATTGCGATAGACGCCAGCGCCATTATGATAAGATTGCGATTTGGATGGATGGAAACCATTAGTGAACGCATTTTTGGATGATACTACATCCATAGCGTCGACCATGCCATTCGAATCGTTAAAAAGATTCTGCAATGCTTGCAGTCTTCGATTGCCACTACCGGCACTTGTACGATTGACATGACTACCGTTATGTCCGGTAGCTGCTGCTGCTATACCGGTTGGCATACGATTTTGATTTGGTAGCTGTGAGTGCTGCTGCTGATGCTGCTTATTAACTGTCACTGCAGCTGCAGCAGCAGCGGCCGTAGCTACTGCATTTAATTGCAATATCTTTTGCATACCTAATATATTCGATTGTTGCTCTTCAAATTTTCGTTTTGCCAATGCATTTTGCATTATTAATTTGGTGTGATTTTGTAGCTCTTCCGTGGTCATTGGTTGCAATGCAAATGGATTACGTTGATTGCTATTGTGTTGTTGCTGTTGCTGCTGCTGATGTTGTTGTTGCTGTTGTTGTACCGCCAATGTTTGCTGCACTAATGCCAAATTATGTAAATTTTGCAACTGATTTATCACCATATTATTGGAAAAGGAATCAAATGGATGCGTCTGTTGATTGTGGAAAGTTGGTTGCTGCTGGTGCTGTGTATGCGGAAATTGCGTTTGTAATCCGTGCGCTTGCTGTGTCGAGGTGAATGTGAGGACTGCAGTTATTGCCTCGCGATCGCGTTGCGGCAAACGCGGATTAGATAGTTGAACAAGTAGGCCATGCTTAGAAATATCACCTGAAATTAAAACGAAGTTGGAAAAAATATAATGAGAAATTAAATGGATTGACCGAAAATTATTAATATATATTCAAAATTACAAAAAAACTTAACAATTTTACTAAAATAAATTTCTAAAGCAAGGTCGAAGTTGTAGTTTTATTATTTGTTCACTACCTGTGTTACTTCAGTATATAAAGCCTGTCTCCTCAAAATCTAAAAATGTTATTGTTTTTTTACTTATTTGTCCAATATTAAATCAGATTCGTTCAATAACACATTTTGGAACGGGTGTTGTTATACAGGGTAGATTAAGCAAAAGTCGGGAACCCTATAAAGTCGGTCGTTTCCACGATAGTCGGGTCTAAATACCGAATCGACGTCGAATTTTTATCCAGCCAAGGATTGTCAACTCGGTTCTACCCTTCGAAATGATTCCAGAAATAATTTCTGTCTCTACAACAACTACAAGTACTTATATAATATTAAGAGGTCACGAGCTGAATCGTTTTAGTTAGATTCGTCTGACTGCCCATCTATTCTATACATGCAATTATACAGATATCGGTATACTATACTATACACACCTGCTCAAAACAATAGTTACACAATACTTTTTCAAGTAAGGCACATCAATAAAAAGTTTTATTTAAATTTAAACAAGCAAATGAAGATCCAAAAACATTTCATAGCTAAAATCAACTTGCTTAAAAAATGGGTGCACTTTTAATAAGACAATTATTATGGAAAAACAAATTATGATGAAACAGTTTTGCTGTACATTTAACAATAATCAGTTAATAGCCAGTATAGCCACCATTACTCTGGCTTACTTTATTTATTCGTTTGGGCTTACTACTGATTGAAGTCTGACATGTCTCTTTTGGTATCTCATATTTGTATGCACTCTCAAAACTGGTATTTGTTAGATTGATTCGCCTGATTTTTTTTAGTTCTCCCCTTGGTTTTCTATTAGATTTAAGTCCGGGGATTGGCTTGACCACTTCAACACGTCAACATTATTGTCCTGAAAACATTTCTTAACCCGTTTGGAGGTACTTATATTTTGGGTCATTATCTTGCTGACATACCCAACGAAATGGTAAGTTTTCTCCAGCATAGGGTATCATGACATTTCCAAGTATTACCTTGTACTCGCGCTGTCATTTTGTTAGTTGTCCGGTATATAGGAACTACTCCATGCCAAGAAAAACATGCCCAAATCATGACGTTTCCACCTCCATGCTTGTTTTTTTTTTTTTTTCCTTTTGGACGACGCACATTTCTCTCACAGTCGTTTCCAAACAAATTTATTTTCATTTCGTCACTTCATAAGTAGTTTCTCCACTTTTTTGCTCCTTCAGGTCCTGACCAATCTAAATGACTTCTAGCGAAGTTTAACCTCATATGTAAATTTCTTGATCCCACTAAGCAGTTAGTGATAGTCAGAGGCACGAAAAAATGAGAATTTTCAGTATTTTTTGTTTGCTATTAAAACGTGTTATTTTACAAAAGTAGTAATATGGCATTATTATAGAATGTGTTGACTTGAAGTCACGAAAATTTCAAAAAAAAAATAATAATTTCCAAAGTTATAGCTTTTTGTGTTGACCCTGTTCCAAAAACATGTACTTGTGGTGACAACCATAAGTCCTTGGAGATTCATCTAAAATCAATTGGACAAAAAAAATAGTTTTATAAATAGATAATCCTGGGCCTGATTGAAGGTTTGTTTTCAAAATTAACACAATGGCGGCCTCAGGAAATTTTTTTCTAAATTTTTGCGAAAAAATCAAAAGTTAATTGGTCTTTAAAAATCGAAATTTTGAAAAAAAATCCTTCGATCAGGCCCGAGTTTATTATGTATTTATTATAAAAGCTGTATAAATTTCATTAAAATCTACTGAACGGTTTTCGAATTACAGTGTCACCAGTTCAAAAAATATAGTTTTGAGAAAAACGCGTTTAAAGTTTCACATTAGCGCTTTGAAGTGCCCGAGCTCTCTTTGTTATTTGTCGAATAACTCGAAAACTAATTATCGGATTAACGTAAAATTTTCAGAAAATATTTTTAAGATATTACACTTAACGAAAATGCGAAGAAAAAAATTAATTTTTTGAAAATTCTGACTACCCCTAACCCCTTAACGGAACTTCCCTGGCTATTCGTCCTGATAGCTTGTGCAAGCGCCTGCGAACTTTTTGAGCACTTGAATGGGTCGTTTTTACAAATAGTTACAATGTGACGATCAAGAACTGTATTTGTTTTTTGTGGCCCTCCACTAATCTCTCTTCTAGGTTTTAGCTTTACAGCATTTTTAACAAAATTATGAGGCCTTTCCATTAATTTCCAATTTCGCGAAGCTATTTTCCTTGCTTTCTGAGGTTTGAAACCAGCCGACCTTCAACAGTGCATTGTGACTTGGCTGCACCGAAGCTAATATACTCTTCACGGGTGCATTTCTTTTAGTAACTATGTGTCCAGTTTGTATGAGAGCTATATCCTATAGTAATCCGATCTAAACAATTTTTATTGTTGTTAACTTAAGTAGTAATCCATGTCAAATTTCGTGAAGATAACACGTCAAATGTGACATTTTCCATACAAGAACTTGATTCCGATCGTTCGGTTTGTATGGCAGCTATATGCTATAGTGAATCGATCTGAACAATTTCTTTCGATATTACGTTATTTCTATAAACAACAACTCATACCAAATTTCGTGAAGATTTAACGATAAATGAGGAAGCAAGCATGTGAGCATTTGATTCCGATCAGTAGGTTTGCATGGCAACTATATGCTATAGTTAATCGATCTGAACAATTTCTTCGGAGATTATATTGTTGCCTTAGAAAATAATCTATACCAAATTTCGGGAATATATCTTGTCAGATGCAAACGTTTTCCATACCAGCACTAGATTCCGATCGTTCAGTTTGTACAGCAGCTGTATGCTATAGTTAATCGATCTGAGTAATTTCTTCGGATATTACATTATTATATTTGAAAATACCCTGTGCCAACTTTTGTGAAAATACATTGTCAAATGTGAAAGTTTTCCATACAAGAACTTGTTTCCGATTATATAGTGGTGGTCATATACTTAGCACACTCCTACTTTTAAGAAAAAATGTTCCATAAAATTCTTTTATTTACTAAAAACTTAAATATTTTCACATATATTCATATTTCACAGATAAATTAACTTAAATAATAACATAAAGGACGACGTAATCAAAACCTACAAAAAAAAAGTAAGAATAAATGATTACTACGTTGGACACATACTTAGCACATTTCAGGTTTACCTACAAAAACTTTGGCAATCCGCTCCGAACCAAATTTTACTTCAATATTTCGTTGGAAAACCCTTATTTTTAATCTAAATTTTTGGGTTTTTCCTCAATCCTTCTCTCAACTTCACTCCACAAATTCTCAATTGGATTGAGATCAGGTGACTGAGGTGGCCACTGCAGAATGGGAACGCATTGGTCCTCCAAGAAATTTTTCACCAAACGCGAAGTATGTTTGGGGTCATTATCATACATGAAGTGCCACCTTAGAGGCATATGGTCGTCGACAAATGGAATCATGTGTTCTGTTAACATATTCTTGTAAACAAACTGATCCATTTTTGACGTTATCCTAACGATAGGTCCAACACCGTGCCAAGAAAAGGCCACCCACACCATAATATTTCCTCCTCCATGTTTCACTGTTTTTGTGTATACCTAGAATTGTGCTGCTGGTGACTGGGGCGCCAGACATAACGTTTACCGTCAGATCCAAATCTACAAAACTTAGATTCATCACTCCAGAGAACGTTTTTCCAAAAAGAAAGTGGTTTGTTGATGTGGGCTCGTGCGAATGAAAGGAGTGCCTCCAAGTTCTTCTTAGAAACAAACGGTTTCTTCTGTGAAATGCATCCACGCAGTCCGCCTTCATTCAAACGACGTCCGATCGTTTTAGATGAAACCTCTATTCCGTATACTGCATAAACTTCGGTTTTAATTTGCTTAGAGCTCTTGAATGGGTCGTTTTTTGAAATCCAACGAATTAGATTGTCTTGTTGTTGTTTTAACGGGATTCTAATCCACATTAGGGTGGTAAGTGTCATTTGTGTTGTCGTTGACGTCATCTAACGGTAGGCCCAGGAAACGCGCTGTTTCGCCAGAGTCGGACCAGAGGAAGGGGGGTGTTAGATGTGTAGATTGTCTTCTTTGGAGGTGGTTTTGCGAGGCCTAGGAGCTCGCACCGCGGATTTAACTTGAACACCCAAGCGTTTTTGAAATCTGGGTTACCGACTGCCCTTCACTTCTTAACTTCACAATTATAGCCCGCTTTTTTTCCGTGCAACACAAACCTGTAGCCATATCTAATCAGTAAATTTAAATTTAATTCAAAACCACAGTTTTTATATTAAATAATCTCTCACCAACAAAATTTTTTGTATTCGAAAATATTTCTTAAAACTTTAAAAAACTTCGACAGTCTAAGAAGTGTGCTAAATATGTGTCCACTCACAAAAGCTCCTGATCGTTAAATAATCCTTCTATTTACGACAGTAGCAAAACCCAAGCGACGAAACTTTGCGATATTTTAGCTTGGTGCCTTGATCATGTCTAGACAAAGTGGCGCCTTTGAATTTTGTAACATTACGAAGAAAACGTCGTTTGCATTTAGGTAGAGTGATGTGTGCTAAGTATATGACCACCACTGTATATGTTATAGTGGTTTGATATCGGCAGTTCATACTTCGTAACAAACTTAATATACCCTGTTCAGAGTATAATAATTTAATTTATCTGCAGCATTTGGAGGTTTAATAAGTTTAATAAAAAACAAGAAAAAACGTTAACTTCGGTTGCACCGAAGCTAAATACCCTTCACAGTTGCATTTCTGTTAGTAACTATGTGTTCAGTTAATATGGAAGCTATATGCTATAGTAATCCGATCTGAACAATTTCTTCGGAGATTACATTTTTGCTTTAAAAGATAATATAGATCAAATTTCGTGAATATATCTTGTCAAATGTGAAAATTTTCCATACAAGCCCTTGACTCCGATCGCTCAGTTTGTATGGTAGCTATATGCTATAGTTAACCGATCTGTACAATTTTCTCGGAGATTACATTGTTGCCTTAGAAAATAATATATACCAAATTTCGTGAATATATCTTGTCAAATGTGAAAGTTTTCCATACAAGAACTTGATTCCGATCGTTCAGTTTGTATGGCAGCTATATGCTATAGTTAACCGATCTGAACAATTTCTTCGGAGATTACATTGTTGCCTTAGAAAATAATATATACCAAATTTCGTGAATATATCTTGTCAAATGGGAAAGTTGTCTATACAAGAACTTGATTCCGATCGCTCAGTTTGTATGGTAGCTATATGCTATAGTTAACCGATCTGAACAATTTTCTCAGATATTACATTTTTGCCCTAGAAAATAATCTATACCAAATTTGGTGAAGATACATTGTCAAATGCGAAAGTTTTCCATATGAGAACTTGATTCCGATCGTTCAGTTTATATGGCAGCTATATGTTATAGTGGTCCGATATCGGCCGTTCCGACAAATGAGCAGCTTCTTGAAGAGAAAATGACGTTTGCAAAATTTCAAAACGATATCTTAAAAACTGAGGGACTAGTTCGTATATATACAGACAGACGGACAGACGGACAGACGGACAGACGGACAGACGGACAGACAGACGGACATGGTTAAATCGACTCAGCTCAACATACTGATCATTTATATATATACTTTATAGGGTCTCCGACGATTCCTTCTGGGTGTTACAAACATCGTGACAAACTTAATATACCCTGTTCAGGGTATAAAAATTACCAATTCAAAAAAAAAAACTTGAAAAACTGGATAAAATTAACTATGTTATCACA
>JBAWJQ010004730.1:0-139930 GCA_037783105.1 Bactrocera zonata
CTCTCCCAAAGCTGATGAACTTAAAAAAGTGGTTATTGCCCAAACTAACCGAAAACAGTTGGCATAGCAGTTTTTAAAAGCATTTCGTAATGGGAATTTTCTGCACAAACTGCCTACTAGCTTTTCTCCTAAAAAGCTCTCATAAACACCTGCTCAAGCTTGGTTCCACACCACACGCGCCGCAGCATCCATTGCGCAGTTGTCGCAACTGTCATTTGTAATCGTAAACACTGTCACATTACAACCACCGACTCGCAGCAACAAGGAAGATGATTACAAGAAACAACAACAGCAAATGACAATATTTGCAACAGCCCAGCATCCAGTGAAACGCTTTTCCATGCGTCAAACTGCGTTCAGTAACATTCCAACTGTCAAAGCGAGCGAAACATTCGGGCCAAGAAAAATGTATCTGCAAGTGTGAGGCGCGGATACGCGTGTGTGTGTATGTGTATGTGAAGAGGAGCAGCAGCAAGTGAAGAAGTCTAGAAAATAAACAAAATAACAAAAAATTGCTGCAAAGTGTATACTAAAAGGTGTAAAAATATAATAAAACAATATACAGCCGCCGAGTAGTTTAGTGCAAAGCGCCAGCTAAAGTGTTAAGATGCAATCTGTGGTGTCCCCGCGTTGGTGTTGGCGCTATCTGCGTCTGAGTTGTTGCCTCGCCGTGCTCGGCGCGCTGCTGCAGCACACGCTGGCGCTGCCCGATGTCATCAAAATCGGTAAAAAATAGAAGAAGAATTTATAAATAGTTACATTGCCAAGTGGGCTTATCAGACGCACTCGGCTACGCCAACGCTCGATTAACTATCAGCCTCCATCAGCCTCATGAAGTCTATTTGCGCCCGCTTCCACTTTGATTTATTGATTTTTTGATTGCATTAAATTTATTACTTTAAGATTATGCATGTATATACGAGCGTAGTGGGAGCCAGCAGCAGTAAGCGTACACTTGAGCAGCTTCTGAAGGGCCAATGAGCTCGAGTGTACGGCTGAGCGGAAATTACGAACTTCCTTGCATTCACATTAACGCAATTAAATGAAATTAAAATTACACATAAGGCACTTTTGTTTACCTTTCATTTTTGCCATTCCGCTTTTGCTTTTGTTTCCTGTTCTCACCGCTCACGCTCTAATGGTCTCCTGCGCTCCCCTATTTCATTCATAACCCCGCTTAATGAGCTGCTGTTTGCGCGCACCACATTATCCCGCTTGCCGCTGCCGCTTTTAATGCATGTGCATTTATTTATTTTCGCATTCGCCCCTCAGGTGGCCTATTTCATCCGACCGACGACACACAGGAGTTGGCCTTTCGTCAAGCTGTCGAGCACATCAACTCGGATCGATTAATATTGCCGCGCTCCAAGTTGGTGGCACAAATTGAGCGCATCTCGCCGTTTGATAGCTTCCATGCGGGCAAAAGAGGTGAGTACTCTGCCGATTACACTGGTTTATTTATAAACATTTATCAAGTGGTTGCTGTGCTCTTATCGTAATGTCGTAGTTATTTATAGTTTCCGACAACAAGTTGATTGAATTTCTTGGCTGACGTAGTTGTAGGGAGATTTGTTGACGTATGATGGAGGGATGATTCCTTGCTTTTAATGAGAATAAGCAAAAGCTTATCCTAATCCGCGCAGTTTTAGTAGGTAGACTTGCAGTAGTCCTTAGAGACTTATAAGTTTCCGTAAAAGTCCTACACCCTATAAATATCGGGTGATCCAAGTAGAAGTACTTTTTTCAATAAGATTTTTTTGACAGATCACGCGTGAAGCATGTCAAGCTGTCAGGTTATTTTTATTCAGTATGTAAAGAATCTGTTCCGCATGCTTCGCTCAACTTATGGAAAATATAATCGGCCTACTAATCGTACTGTTCGCAATGCCATCACCCAACTTAAGACCCAGCATTCATTATTGGATAATTTTAGCCCGAACCGACCACGTCCAACACGCTGTGAAGAAAATATAGCAGCCGTAGCTGACCGTGGAGAGATCGATTCGGCAACGTTCGCAGCAACTCGGACTGACGTATGGAACGACTTGGCATACAAAATACAGCTTGTGCTCGCTACGCTCTATGGGCTCTTGAAAAGTTCCTAAAAGACCCGACGTTTTCGAGCCAAATTTTGTTCAGCGATGAAGCCCATTTCAGGCTCAATGGGTACGTAAACAAGCAAATTTGCCGCATTTTGGGGCGAAGAGAAATCTTGAAAAGATTCAATAGTCGTCATTTCATTCAGAAAATACTACGGTTTGGTGTGGTTTGTGGGCCAGTGGAATCATCGATCTATATTTCCCCAAAAATGCTACCGGTGAGAATGTAACAGTAAATGGAGACCGTTATCTCGTCACCGACTATTTGATACCTGAAATTGAAGCTCGAGATCTCGACGACATTTAGTTTCAAGAAGACGGCGCCGCTTCCCATACATCACATTAATCAAAGGATTTATTGAGAGAACACTTCGGTGAGCAGATAATTTCATGTTTTGAGCCGGTCGATTGGCCACCAAAGTCTTGTGATATCACACCATTAGACTTTTTCCAGTGGAGATATGTAAAGTCTAAAGTCTAAGTGGACAATCCCGCTTCCATTCAGACCTTGGACCAAACATCACACCGATCATTTTCCAGTTTCCAGTCGAAATGCTCGAACCAGTCATCGAAGATTGGAGTCAACGGATGCACCATCTGAGGCGTAGCCGCGGCCAACATTTGAAAGAGATAATCTTCAAAAAATGCCAAAGAATATTTTTCGAATGCTAATAAACTTTCTCAATTAAATTTAAGGTTTCTGTTCTGTTTCTTTAAAAAAGTAGGGTACCAAAAAATGGATCACCCTTTACATGATTCGGTACCAGCCAATGCTATTTAACCGAAAAGAGTGGTATCCGCAAAACTTCATCGATTAAAGAAGATGCTTCAAATTCACGAACTTGCCTTCTTCATTTGAAGATATATCTTCAAGAAACTTGGCATGGGTTATCCTGCCGTCCAAAATTAAACGCAACTTTTACCTATCAAGGTCTATTACAGGATGCGAATTAGTCGCCTATTCATATTTGTAGGATACTAGCTTTTATTAATTAGATCCGAAAGATCTTACTTCTATGCAATCATACACATACAAAAAAGAGAAGAGCTCGTTCCATATAAAAAAATCAAAAGTGTAGACACATGTTCTTTTGCGACTAAAGACGGACTCATCCTGAACTTGCCGCATTTTTTGTAGAATCAGCTCAATATTTTTTTCTTCACTCTCTTAGAGGAATTCTGAAGGCTATACTCCTAATAAAAGGCTTCCTAAACATACTCAGTTTTCAAAAATATTTTTATTAAAG
The DNA here is from genome assembly GCA_037783105.1 of Bactrocera zonata. Taxonomy (NCBI): domain Eukaryota; kingdom Metazoa; phylum Arthropoda; class Insecta; order Diptera; family Tephritidae; genus Bactrocera; species Bactrocera zonata. Next base: position 3,347 of record JBAWJQ010004730.1, read on the forward strand.
AACACGTGCTATTGGCCAACTTAAACGTTCCATACAAAACGATGCTCCACAATTTTCTAAAATTATTATCACACGCTCTCGCTTAGCTGAAATTTTATATTATCTTCCCTATGCTTACACGCATAGTGGATAATCGGTTTAGGAAGCATCGCTCCCCCAATCGCAACGCGAGTTGGTTAGGTCGCGATAAAGCTCAGCCAACAAATACCACTCGCATACGAATGACTTCCGCTTTTTATCCGCAAACACATAAAGACAACAGTAAACGAATAATTGAAAATAAGAATGAGAATACGGCACAATAGTTGGTAATCCTTGGTAGAATGCTAAAGACGGTGGTGTAGTGCGGACGAAATCAGTACTGGCAACAATGTAGAACCACAGCACGCCTGGGAAATGCCGAGGCATGCTCGTTTATTAATGTTTACGTAGCGCATTTGCGACAGCGACAACAACAAAACGTAAGACAAGTCGTGAAGTAGTTAAGGACCGGCGGGACCAACGACGCAGGGGAGTTGTTCAAACTCGTAAAGCCAGCTATAAAAGCGAACGAATAACGGTTATTATCACCAGTTTGGCCGGCGTAGTTTTTGTTTTCACTCCTCTGTCGTGCAAATGCGCTCGTGTTCGTATGTGTGTTCGTAGAATTTCAAATAAATTTGATGTTTGCTGTTGTTTGTGCACTGAGCATACTGATTTGGTTTGTGTTTCGTTGTTTTTTTGTTTTTGCAACATTTAAATTTTTTCTCTTTTGTTTTGCTTGCCACTATTTACAGTTTGCGGCTTGTTGAACATTGGCGTGGCAGCCATATTCGGGCCACAATCCTCGAACACTGCGAGCCATGTGCAAAGCATCTGCGACAATATGGAGGTATGTATGTACCCACGCAAGGATTAACAGTTATCGCAACTGTTAAGGCTAAAGGCAAGCAAGTCAGAGCTTATGTACTGACAAATCCAAAGCAAATACCAGCATTAGATTTGTTTGCATCATTGCAGCACTTCCGTTAGTTTTTTAACTAAATCGGTTTTTTTATTTGTCGCTGTAGATTCCTCACTTGGAGAACCGTTGGGATTACCGTTTGCGACGTGAAAGCTGCCTAGTGAACTTGTATCCACATCCAAACACACTGGCCAAGGTATGTCTGCAGATTTACATACACAATCACTTACACAAACAGACACACACATTTCGGCCACTTAAAATAATTATGAGAGCTTAACTTGCCGTTAATCGGCTTCAGCGCTATACTTATGCATATTATCTCGTTGTTTGCTCTTCAGGCTTATGTGGATATCGTGAAGCAATGGGAATGGAAGACTTTCACCATTATCTATGAGAACAATGACGGCATTGTACGGCTACAGGAGTTAATCAAGGCGCATGATAACTCACCGTATCCGATTACAGTGCGACAATTGAGTTTATCGGGGGATTATAGGTAAGCGACCGCATTTTGCATTGAACACTCTTTAACAATGTTGATTCGTTTGGATTTTGTTTCTTCTTACATAAAGTACTATATTTTAAATTTTAAATAACAAAAAGTTTAAAATCTTATTTGAATTTTTCCTGAACTATCTAAGGCCACAAGACACTTTGAAACTAAAACTTTCAATACCCAAGCTATGTAAATTTTATGGGCTTGCTATTTGGCTCATGATAGCTGCATAGATAGATCGAAAATAATTAATGGATAGAATGAGATAGATAGGTGATGTGATCCCTGTCCACGTAAATGGATACTAGGGCCTTGATCCTGCTTCTACAAACTGCTGGGCAATCTAGAAGCAGGTTTTCTGGAGATTCCTGTTCCATGACACAAAACCGGCAGATTATGCCCATGTGGGACAAGTGTTTCTTGAGCCTGCAGTACCTAGTATACTCGTAGATCGCGACAGGGAGACGGAGTTTGTCTCGGCAGAGGTTGATTATATCTCTAAACCTTGCTATGTTGTAACCTCCCAGTAGTAACTTGGCGTGGCGCATTGCTGTTACCTGCTGCCAGTGCCGTTCTCTACCCACTCTGTCCTTCGTGCGGAGCAACTTCTTTATGGTATTGGATCCGCAGCAAAAGCATAGTTCTGGCCTCATCACCGAGTGTAACTCAAAACTTCTTTGTGAAGTCTACCCTCTTCGTAAAGCCGTCCCCTGGAAGAGGACTTCATATGTTTAGACGACCTTATCTTCCCATTGACAAAACCCTCTGCTGCCATGAGCGGCATGGTATGCTTCGCATCGCAATCACAGACGTAGGCGAGTCTTTGAAGCTTCCATAGGTGAAGGCCTACCGAAGACTGCGTTGGATGCAATGCCCAAACAACCGCTCCATAATTGGCAATAGGCTTTACGATCATGATATACAGCCACCTGATGATACCTGGCTAGGATTTACTAGAGGCAAGGGGCTCTGGAAAGTGTTAATTCCGCATCCCTATTCCACCGTACTAATGTGAGGCCTAGGAATTTAATCTTTTTAACACTTCCAATTCCCAAGTATTTGGAGCCTCAATCCCGGAAGAGATCTTCACTTTGTAAAAGGAACCACGGTTGTTTTTGACGGATTGATATTTAACCCTACCGTATTCTCAAATTTACCTCGTGCTAATATGAGAACGTCATAGGCGTACCTCTGGCACCGAATCTCATTGTTTGTGAGCAACTCAAGGAGCTCATTTACTACTAGGCTCCATAGAATGAGGGATAGAAATCCACCCCGTGAAGAGCTCCTTGTATACTTCCTTTTGCACACTGGAGCCGCCACTTTCCCATTTTCCGGTGACTTGATGACGGTGACTTGACTGCACAGGTGCAATCTGAACTTCCTTCCAAAAACAACATCCTTAGAGTTTTGAAGATTCCCATGTAACCTTTTAGCTTTCCGCTAAACTTGGTTTTTTAAAACCTGATACTTTGTGGTAATACACCTTCTGGGTAAGCGGTTACAGTTATAGGACTATATCCAATTCCTACTCTTGCGTCCACGCCACGCACCCTAGAAACGTGAGTAACCCTTGTGTAAGGTGCGGTAGCTTATCCGTGTGGAGCCTGAGTCATTGCTAACAGAGAGGAAACTTCAACGGAGTCACTCCGATATATTCGGTTTAAGGGTTCGCTCAAGTCTGGCTATATAAATGTGTATAAAGCTTAGATTACTCGCCTTGCAAGGTTGTGCGCTGGGTTTAGGACCCGCTTCGTAGACGCGCCCAATGAAAAAGAAACAACAGCCTTGGATAACCGCGTAAGCGGTATCTACGCCGCAGATATTTTATGATATTATTTTATTTAATTCAAGCATAAAAATATTTACGCATTTCTATTAACAATACTCTCTCCCACACGCCAGACCACTGCTGAAACAAATCAAAAACTCCGCCGAAGCGCACATCGTACTCGACTGTTCCAGCGATAAAATTTACGAAGTACTCAAGCAGGCACAACAAATTGGCATGATGAGCGACTATCACAGTTACTTGATTACCTCACTGGATCTGCATACCATCAACCTAGACGAATTCCGTTATGGTGGCACGAATATAACCGGCTTTCGTCTGATTAACGAAAAAGTCGTCTCGGATGTGGTGCGTCAGTGGAGTTTCGACGACAAGGGCTTACAACGCTCTGCCAATTTGAGTACGGTGAGGGCGGAGACTGCGCTAATGTACGATGCGGTACATCTTTTCGCAAAAGCATTACATGATTTGGACACTTCGCAACAAATCGATATACATCCCATTAGTTGCGATGGTCAAAATACGTGGCAGCATGGTTTTAGTTTGATCAATTATATGAAGATCGTCGAAATGAAGGGTCTAACCAATGTGATAAAATTTGATCATCAAGGCTTTCGCACCGATTTCGTGTTGGACATTATCGAATTAGGGCCGATGGGTATACGCAAAATTGGCACATGGAATTCAACACTGCCGGACGGTATCAACTTTACGCGTACCTACAGCCAAAAACAGCGCGAAATTGAAGCGAACTTGAAGAACAAAACGCTGACGGTCACAACACTATTGGTGGGTACAACGAAAATTAATGCGAGTTATGGACTCCGTATGATGTTTTAATAATTTTTTAACTTTACAGAGCAATCCGTATTGCATGCGCAAAGAGTCAGCCGTTCCACTCACAGGCAACGACCAGTTTGAGGGTTACGTTGTTGATCTCATACATGAAATCTCGAAGGCTCTGGGTTTCCATTACAAAATTCAGTTAGTGCCAGATGGCAGCTATGGCAGTTTCAACAAACAAACTCTGTAAGTTAATCCTTAAGTACTAAGAGTTTTTAGACTCTCATACAAATCTACAAATTTCTTGCCTTAGCGAATGGAACGGCATGATACGCGAGCTGTTGGAGCAACGCGCCGATCTTGCGGTGGCTGATCTCACCATCACCTTTGAGCGCGAACAGGCGGTAGACTTCACCATGCCCTTCATGAACTTGGGCGTCTCGGTGCTTTATCGCAAACCCGTTAAACAACCGCCTAACTCTATTTTCATTCCTCTCACCGCTTTCGCTCGACGTTTGGATCTACATGGCCACAGCATATTTGGGTGTTTCGGTGCTGCTCTTTATTTTAGCACGGTAATTTTTGGGAGAATAATATAGCAATCTACACCTAAAATAATTTTTCTTTTACAGCTTCACACCTTACGAATGGCCCGCATATTCTGATGCTCACGGCGAGAAAATAGAAAGTCAATTCACACTAATGAATTGTATGTGGTTCGCAATCGGTTCATTAATGCAACAAGGTTGCGACTTCTTGCCCAAGTAAGTTAAATAATTACATATTCTTTTTCAAAGTTTTCTAAATCACTTTCCTTTAACACAGAGCTTTATCAACGCGTATGGTAGCTGGCATTTGGTGGTTTTTTACTTTGATCATGATCTCATCGTACACAGCCAACTTGGCGGCCTTTCTCACTGTAGAACGCATGGATTCGCCTATTGAAAGCGCTGAGGATCTGGCAAAGCAGACACGTATAAAATATGGTGCATTGAAGGGTGGCAGCACGGCAGCGTTTTTCAGAGTGAGTAGATCGAAGCGGTAACCTAATGGAGCTAGCTTATGCATACATGGTATATGCATTAGCTTTCTTAATATGATAGCCTCAAAGCGCTTTGCCGGAAGGTTCTTCTTCTTTATTGGCGTAGACACCTCTTCAGCGGTTATAGTCGAGTCAGGCATTCTTCTTCTCTCTGTTTGGCGCTATTTGCAGATTCCAAGTGTAGCCAGGTTCTTATCCACCCGGTCTTTCCAACGCAGTGAAGTTCTTCTTCCGGCGGATACTGCGTCAAATGCCTTCAGAACTGGAGTGTTTTCGTCCATTCGGACGACGTGCTCTAGCCAGAGTAGCCACTGTCTCTTTATTCGTACAGCTCATCATTCCATCGAATGCGAAATTAATGCGAAAAGAACGAGAAATTCGTAGAACCTTTCTCTCAAAAACTCGTAATACCGACTCATCAGATGTTGTCATCGCCCATACTTCTGCACCATATAGCACGACGAGAATAATATATGACTTATATAGTTTTGTTTTTATTCGTCAAGAGAGAACTTTACTTCTCAATTGCCTACCCAGTTCGAGGTAGCACCTGTCGACAAGAGTTATTCTGCGTTGGATTTCGTGGCTGACATTGTGGTTGGTGTTAAAACCTGTTCCACGGTAGACGAAATTATCTACGACTTTGAAGTTATGACCATCAACAGTAACGTGGGAGCCATGGCACGAATGCGACGACTGTTTGTTTGATGATAGGAGATACTTCATCTTGGCCTCGTTCACTAGTATCCACTCTGGAGGAAGAGGAACGGCGCGGATGTTGAGCCCAATAATATCAATATCATCGGCGTAGACCAGCAGCTGTACACTCTTATAAAAAAGTTTACCTTCTCGATTCAGCTCTGCAGCTCGAATTAGTTTCTGTAGCAGCAGATTGAAGAAGTCGCACGATATGGAGTCGCCTTGTCTGAAACCCCGTTTGGTATCGAACGGCTCGGAGGAGTCCCTCCTGACGGAGCTTTTGGTATTGCTCAACATTAGTTAACACAGCCGTATTAGTTTTGCGGGGATATCTCATCCGAGGCTGTTTTCTTCTTTTCATTGGTAGTGTTTTTTACATTGAGGATCCCAAACCCAACACACAACCCTGAAGAAGGGGTGTTTCGCCTTCTCACTTTAGCTCGTCTTCAAACAGATTTTTTTTGGACTTCCAGAGGATACTTGGTCTAAGACCGGATGTCGTGAGCCATATGTGGGATTAGTAATGTAAATTAACTAAGAAGTCCAATAGAGCTTCTTTCCTAACACTCCTAAATGTTAAATTTTCACTTCCAAAATCACTTCCAAAAATCTAAATTTGCTGTCACTAACAGACGGTTCGTTCAATGACTCCGAGTTATATATTATAAAATACATTTGCTATGCGCCATGAGCTTAAAGATTTGGTTTATGGAAATTATAAGGCACTCTGAGTTTAACTTCGAATAATAAACAACAAGAACTAGTGTTTAAGTCAACTTAAACGCAACTTATTTGATGGAAGACTTGGTTGTATGACTATTATTTAAATTGCTTAACATCAAAACTGCGGATAAACTCGAGTTTGCAACGTAATATGAACGTACTATATAGTTTGTGTCCTTAATGTCACCAAAATCTCACTGAAATTTAGTTTTCTGATACCCAATTATTAATTTTTTTCACAACAGGAATCGAAAATATCAACCTATCAGCGCATGTGGTCATTCATGGAATCTGCACGACCATCTGTATTTACCTCGACTAACGCCGAGGGCGTGGAGCGCGTAGCCAAGGGCAAAGGTATGTTAAACGAATCGTACATTTTTGTATAATTATTTAGAAAATATAACGTCTTGTAGGTTCATATGCTTTCCTCATGGAATCCACATCCATCGAATATGTGACCGAACGTAACTGTGAGCTGACACAAGTCGGCGGCATGTTGGACACCAAGGGTTATGGCATAGCAGCGCCACCGAGTAAGTGGACAAAATTTAACCATTTCTTTACACAAAACTCATTGCTGCAATTATATACAACAAAAGTGCTGAGTTTAGCGGTAAATAATGCAATTTTCGCTGCTTTACAGATTCACCTTATCGCACCGCCATCAATGGCGTCATACTCAAGCTGCAGGAGGAGGGCAAACTGCACATACTGAAAACCAAATGGTGGAAGGAGAAGCGTGGCGGCGGCAGTTGTCGCGTTGAGACATCGAAATCCTCATCGGCCGCAAATGAGTTGGGTCTGGCGAATGTGGGCGGTGTGTTCGTCGTGCTAATGGGCGGTATGGGTGTGGCATGTGTTATTGCCGTCTGTGAATTTGTGTGGAAATCGCGAAAGGTCGCCGTCGAAGAGCGGTTAAGTGCGATTTTGCACGAATGAGACTAAAAGCAGGATGTATGGGTTTAGGCTAACCATCGAAAGGGTCAGCGAAAATTATCATGGCATTAGAAAAGGTTTGAGATAGCATAAATCTAGCGAAAAAGAAGGATAAATCAGAATCAGAAACGATGTTTGAAGCGTGCCGAAGATATACATACATATATAATTTGAATTTTAAGTTTTCTTCGAACATATTAGCGTTAATTTAAATGAGGTTAGTTTATAATTTAGCAAAACATAAACACATAACAGTTAGACATACATTTAGACATATAAAATTTAAAATAGTATCAAATATTTTATAAGCGCATACCATATGAGTATCTAGATTAGTGCTAGAGTTATCGTAATACACACACACATATGTGCTGTATACATACAAACACAGCGCTAAATATATTTAACTATAGATAATATTTATAGCGATAAGTTAATATGCATTTAACACTAACAAAGAATAATCATATTGGAATTGTGCTGTATCATAAGCAAAATGCTAAACTTGTACACTTAGCTTATGCTAATTTAATTACTTCAATTAAAATACAGTTATCTACTACATTAATTAGCTGTAACTAGCCAAAGCGCATCAAAACACTCTATTAAATACGCACAAAGTTCTCCTTAACCCAAAATCTGCTTATAATCCTCGTATATAGTTCGAATAAGCATCATACATCTACACTAACAATGCTTAACAACTTCCTAAAACACTAAAAAACTATGCTTACAACTGTAATAAACCCTATATGTATAAATATATGCATAGATGCATGACTACATACATACATACACATATATAGTTTATACCAATGTACGTTTTTCCTCCATCGAGCCAATTTAGCGAATTATAAACGAAAGTATTAGTCGTAAGCGATTTAATTATAACAATGTAACCACATAGAAATTAGTAATAAATAATAAACGAAATGAGAAAAACTTACAGACATGCATACAGACCACATAAACGTACATTCATACCGTTATATACATACATATACACATAATCGTATTGGAACGAAAGACAAAGCTCAACGACTGCACAAGTGCATAAGTGCATGCATACACCGATAATACGTATGTATGTATTTTCTAAACACAAAATAAAGAACCCAACACAGAAAAATATCATTCAGTAAAATAAAATCACATTTTGAAAAATATATTACAATTATTATATTGTGCCCGTTCACGAATTTAACTGTACAAGAGTCGGAGGAAAATCCAATTAAATTCTCATTTTTAACTTAGCAGGGTTTCCCATATATCAATATACTATACATTCTACTTCCTCATACAAGTACATATAATATCTATGAGCGCACCGCAAGCTATTTGTAGAAAAATTCCAAACCCCTGCAGGAAAAACTGTCGTGCTTAAGTTTTTGAGTTATCAACTTTTAATTCTACACCAAGAAGCTGCTCATTTGAAAAATTGGAGTTAAATAGAAAACCAAATTTTCGGCCTTTTTTGTAATTTTTTTATTGTTTGTATTGTTTTATTTTTACATCGGCCAAATGACCTCCGCAACTTTTCACACACTTACGCGCTGATTTGTCAACATTTTCCATGACTATTCTGCATAAATGTTGCTGAATTTCATTGCTCGAAAGTTGAATCTGCTCTTTTAAAACGCGCATTATTGTGCGCTAGTTGAAAAAGACCTCTGATTTTAAATAACCCCATAAAAAGAAATCTAATGAGCTAAATCACACGTTCCAGGGGGCCTTTGACCCCATATTCCAACAATTCTGATAACCTATACGAGATAAGCATGACCAGGAAATATCTCAGCAGTAATTAAAGTGCTTCCCGGGCAATATGAAATCACATATTGGCCAAATCAATTTTGATATCGAGTTCCAGTAACAGTACTGCTCAATTTCAAAAAAGTATGGTCCAATTAGGCCTCAACGGCAAGCAGTGACACGTTGTGGATGCATTTGTTTTTCAACAATCACATGTGGATTCTCGAAACGCCAATTTTAACAAATTACAAACCCATAAAAGTAAAACTCCATCGCTTAGGAGGATTTTGGTCGAAAAAACTCAATCAAGAAGACACATTGTTCTATCGTGCAATGCTCCATTTTTACCAACCTTCGTTTCTATAACTTCCTTTTTTAAAATTCTATGACTGGTTTTTTTTTACAAGTCTATGGTTTTTTAGGGTTCTCAACACTTTACTACATAAATGGCGGCAAATTTAAATCTTGCGTTAATTTTGTCACACCCTTTATATGCACCTAAGAAAGGTATTATAGTTACGGTGCAGTCGTAGTTAAAGGTTTTGCTTGTTCTATGTTTTAAATGCTTCAGACAGTTGAAAAATATTAATAAAAAAATATTAAATGCAAGAAAAGTTGTACCTCGACATACGAGTGCCCCAACATACCGAGCTTTTCGAGATACGAGCCGACGAGCAAGTGATTTTTTGCTTTTAGTTACGAGCGAAATTCGAGATACGAGTCCGGTTCGGTCTTCGAGCTGCACTCCCAGGAACTAAGGACTGAGGAGATACAAGAGTTACAGTCACAGCAGCATACTGAGGTTATGCAAGAAATTGGTTTTGAGAGTCAGAGGAGAAGGTTATTTCTACAAGTGAGATAAAGGAGATCTTAGGAATGTGGGAGAGAGTTTTACAGTTCGTGGAAAAAAACACCCAGAAAAAGTTGCAACAGGTCGTGCATCTGACCTTTTTAATGACAAAATGTAGCGAAAAAGGCAAAGACCAGTGAGGATATCTAATTTATTTCTTTACATTCTCTTTTTTGTTTTTGTGTAATAAATATTTGATATTTATAAATACGTTTTTAATTTTCAAAACCACGTAACAAAAATAACTGGGGTGACATTTTGGAGGTTAGAACGGATTAATGGTAGTTCAATTGTTTTGTATGGGGAAATTTGCTTCGAAATACGAGTAATTCAAGATACGAGCAAGGTTGCGGAACGAATTAAACTCGTATGTCGAGGGACCACTGTATATGAGTGTACTTTGATTAGACGCTAAAATATTCCCTATTGCTTGACCAAATTATTTGCTTTAATTTCCTGTAGGCCTAATATTATATTTACCTTTATAAGTCAGAGTTTAATTTTTAGTTATTCCGCTTCACAATTTCATAGATTTTTCACCGCTTAGACGAATCCTTTGAATATATTTGTGGTATGCTTAACACATGAGCTTAATCGCTTATACAAAAATAAATTTATTATAAAAATTTAAATTTTTTCCATATTCGGTAGGCATACCTCTTCATTGTCTCAAAATTTCATACCAGTGTACATTCTATTGAAGTTTGATCATAGATAGGATTTGTCAGTAAACTGTATGTGCTTTAATTTTCTTGTTTTCGCAGCTTTTTTTGGAATATTGAATTTGTTATTCCGTCTTTTAACAATTGCTCAATTTTTTTCTTGACAAAAAAAGTTTTTTTTCTTGATAACTATTTTGTTTTTTGATTGATAATCGTTTCTCTGCTTCCTTAAATTTAGTATGCAGTGATGTTGATACAAGTATCTCTCCTCTCGGTGGGGATATGTGTTCATGATGGGTAATTGGCGTTGCTTGTGGAAATTTTCGCTGTTCCACTGATGATAATCTTTGTATGAATTGCTGCTTATTTGAAGCTTCCATCAATGCAGTTATTTGTGCATGGAGTTGGGGTAGTATTGTCCGCAGGATTTATGCTTCTATCCACTGTCATTTATTTCCACACTTTTCTCAAGAATTTAGTGCTGGGAGTACTACTTCTTGTGGAAAATCTGGATTTTTGGAAAGCAAATAATTTTTTTATGTTGGTTGGCCCCCGTTATATAAAAATTAAATTAATAATTTAAAATATAAAATTTTAAATTCGAAGATAGGGCGTAAAAGATTGAGTGTAGCGTTTGCTGTATGGCACGTAGCGCCGTCCTGCTGGAACCAAATGTTGTCCAAGTCTTCCTCTTCAATTTGCTTGAAGAAAAATTCGGTTAACATTACGCGATATCGCTCATTGATGGTTACGGCGGTTCCATCTTCATTTTCAAAGAAAAATGGGCCGATGATTCCACCAGACCAAAATCCGCACCATACAGTGATTCGTGCTGGGTGCATTGGCTTCTCGACGATTACGTGCGGGTTTTCTGTGCCCCAAATGTGACAATTCTGCTTGTTAACGTAACCATCGAGGTGGAAATGAGCCTCGTCCGAAAAGATGATTTTTCGGTAAAATTGATCATCCTCGGTCAAACGAACTTTGGAAAAAAGTTTTCAATATTTCCCAGTTTTCTTCTAGTGAATAGCGACCCATTTCGTAAATTTTAGACTTTTTACTTAATATCTGTCACTTTTCGAATGGTATTTGACGTTTCCAATGTCGAAATATAGATAATTCAAATTTAAAACGTTAGATGACCCACCCTATATCATATGAAGTAAAAAAGCTATTTTTATTATATCATTTCGACGTGAAACTTATAGTTTTTGCTGGGAGAACTTATCGTATAAGCCAAGAGACAGCTGATTGAAACCACTAACTGAAATATTACCACTCGAAATTGGTTGTAAGTTTGAGGAAAAAATATTGCCAAATTATATGTTGGCAAGTATTTTGAGTTGGTACTATTATAGACAAAAATATGAAAATAGTACTGCAAACCCGTCAGCCCTCATGAAAGTTCCACATTCCTGAGGACTTCTTCTAAAGAGTGTGTATCCATTCTGAAGAGTTTCTACTCATTTAATTTTTGAGTTATTTTCTCTGTACATTTATCCCTTAATATTATTTTGAACTCTTCAATTTTCCTCCTGGGCACGCAACCGCACACATCTACACATACATATGTGTTTACATATACACCATATACACATATAAACACACAATTTCACAGCCACTTTGTTTTTATGACAATCGGCAATAAACAGTTACACGCCCACAATTCGTACGCCCACTGGCTGCGAACACCTGCTGTGGCGTGCCCGCCAAAAGTAAGTATGTGATGAGTATACAAACAAACGTACATACACATAAATGTGTACGTATAATGCGTGCGAGGTGAGGCGGAGACGCAGTGGCGAGAATATGCCAATCAAAAGGCATGCAAACACACAAAACTAGCACAGAAATTTTAATGAAGGGATGAGGAGGTAAGTAAAAAAGAATATTGAAACAAAATTTAATTTACTATTTGCAAATTAAATATTTTACTATTTTTTCAGACATTTCTACAAAAGAATAAAAAACTTATTTTTTTGTTATTAAAATATTATAATTTAAAAAACTAGTTAAATTTTAAAATTATTTTGAAAATTATTTTAAGAATAAATAGCAGTTTGGTTTGGTATGTCCAAAAGGTCAATTTAATATTTTAGACACGATTTTCCAACCATTTTTTATCAAAATAAAAATAAATTTCAAAGCTAAGTTCGTTTCAAAAATTCCTTAGAATACTTCCTAATTGGATCCGCGCGTATCCCAAGAGGGTTATTTTAAAGCATAAAAACCGCTGCAGTGCAATGGCCGTGCTTTCGATTTCACTCGTTAAATATTAACCATACCAATCTGGCCTTTGCTCTCGACCACCGCGGCACAACATATACATATGTACATATGTACATATGTATGTATGTGCGCGCAATACTATCCGTGACTGTTAATTTGAAGTGTTTGTTAGGCGCACGCCAAATGCAATCAGAAATTAATAAATATTTTTGTGCTATCCTTTTTATAACTGCCAATCCCGTTATAATACTCGTATTCAATTGTTTTGTGAATGCTTTTTCGAGTTAAAATGCAATGCTCAGGCAGTGAGTTGTTCAGTTAGGTTTTACTTTTTCAACGAATGTGAGCGATGCGCTTTCACGCTTTTCTGTGGTCACTGTGGCTGTCCCTGTGCCTCGCGCTGCTGCCGCAAAACGCCGCAGCCAATGACTTCTCTTCGTTTTTAACTGCAAACGCATCTTTAGGTGAGGAAAGTGTAGCTTTCATTTTCATGTGTGTTTGTTGTAATATTTCATTTTTTCTTTCACGAATTCCAGCCGTTGTTGTGGATCAGGAGTATATGCAAAGACGTGGTGAAAATATTCTCGCCAGTTTCCAAAAAATTCTAAGTGACGTGATACGTGAGAATTTGAAGAACGGCGGCATCGAAGTGAAGTATTACTCATGGAGTCAAATTCGCTTGAAAAAAGGTGGGCAATTCAGTTTTCTCATATATACTAACCTTATCTTTAGTGTTACGAGAAAGAAGTGGGGCACATTTCTCCCTATGAACTGCGAATATAACGTTGTCGATTATTTTATTACTGTTTCTTAAAAAATCAAATAATTATTTCGGTGTTAAAGGAAGTATTGACCCGATTCAATACATTTGTAGCACACAGACATACTACTATTAACAGGAAAGGATTCTCTCTGAAATTCGATTATAAATCCGACACTTTGACCAATATTTTCGGTAAAAAGTCGATTATAGGTACTGGGGTCCAAATATTCGGTATCCAAAGGCTTGATCAGTTTTTGGTGGACAATTTTTGATCATAAGGTGGCACGACGTTGCGAGTTTTCGAGAGAAAAGTTCTGCGGAAGATTTATGGTCCTTTGCGCGTTGGCCACGGCGAATATCGCATTCGATGGAACGATGAGCTGTACGAGATATACGACGACATTGACATAGTTCAGCCAATTAAAAGACAACGGCTACTACTTATGGTTTGTGCAAATTTTATTCCTTTATATTAATTGCTTCTTCATTTGTGTCCTGGAAAGTGAAAGAATCAATGGAACTTAAAAATGTGCTACATAGGAAGTAGGCGTAATTGTGGTCCGATTTCGCACTGTGACATAGGCATATGAGAAGAATGCCACATACTAAATTTAGTCAGAATTGGTCGCGCGGGTTCCGAGATATGTGATTTCACCAAAAAGTAGGCGGTGCCACCCCCAAACATACCATCTCGAAGGTAAAGTGTAATGTCTCTGGCGTATTTAGTTATTGATTTATCGCGCTTTGTCAAAATTTTGTCCACATATGCTTCTTGCTACTGTGGTCCTTCGTGCCAAATTACACTTCTAAATCTTAATTAAGTGCTTAGTTATGGCACTTTATATGTTTTCGGCAAATGGCGTTTTGTGGGCGTGACAGTGGTCCGATTACGCCCATCTACGAATTCCGCATTACCAAGAAACGCGCGTACGAAGTTTCATCAAGATACATAAATTTTTACTCAAGTTACAGCTTGCACGCATGAATGATCAGACAGACAGTCACCCGGATATCTATATAACCATATACAGGTTTTGTCCGGAAAGTAATAGGACTGATTTTCTTCCGCGACGACTGTACTTCAGAGCGTGCGCGCACCGACTGGATTCGGTAGAGGGCGTTCCTAGCTAACGAACGAGCGGCTGGTCAGTTGTTTGGGAGCACCTGGAGAGTCAGGACAAAGATTTTCGCGCAGACGTGTTTCTGTGAGTGGTGCAAGCCGAAAATGCAGCGTTCGTTAGACCACAGATACGCGGGTAAGCCAGATGTTGTGTTAGACTTTTTGGAGGACCGGGAAGAGGTCGCTGATGAAGACTGTGCTGGGAGACCTACGACTTCGACAAACACTGACAATGTGACTCGCGTGCTCAAAGTTTTGAACTCAGACCGTCGACTAAGTATTCGTTTAATTGCCCAGATGTTAAATTTATAAAAATCTGTGGTGCATGACATTTTGACGGAGCCCTTGAACATGCGCATAGATGGTCCCAAAAGTGCTCACTGACGACCAGAAATTGCGGCAAGTGGAAGTGTGCCATGAAGATTTGAACATGTATGAAAGTGACCCCCAATTTTTAAATAACGTAATCACAGGTGACGAGTCATGGATCTTTGAGCATGATCCCAAGATTTTTTCGTTTCCTTGCCTGAAAAGGCCGATGAAAAAACAAAAAACAAAAACAAAAAAGATCGTTCAAGACCTTGTAAATTATATCTCGATGACCTGTGTAAAATTTTATTAGAATCACTTAAGGGGTTAGGGGTAGTCAGAGGCACGAAAAAAATTAGAGTTTTCAGTATTTTTTTTTTTTTTTTTGCTACTAAATCATAATATTTTACAAAAGTAGTAATGTGGCATTATTATAGGATGTGTTGACTTCAAGTCACGAAAATTTCAAAAAAAAAAATTAATTTCCAAAGTTATAGTTGTTTGTGTTGACCCTGTTCCAAAGAAAGGTACTTGCGGTGACAAGCATAAGTCCTTGGAAATTCATCTAAAAACAATCGGACAGAAAACATTTGTTTTATAAATAGATAATCCCGGGCCTGATCGAAGGATTTTATTTTTTCTTCAAAATTAACAAAATGGCGGCCTCCGGAAATTTTTTTCAAAATTTTTGCGAAAAAATCAACAGTTAATTGGTCTTAAAAAATCGAAATTTTCGAGAAAATAAAAATCCTTCGATCAGGCCCGAATTTATTGTGTATTCTAAAAGCTGTATAAATTTCATTAAAATCTACTGAACGGTTTTCGAGTTACAATTGTCACCGATTCAAAAAACATAGTTTTGAGAAAAACGCGTTTAAAGTTTCACACTAGCGCTTTGAAGTGCCCGAGCTCTCTTTCTTATTTCTCGAATAACTCAAAAACTAATTATCGGATCAACATGAAATTTTCAGGCAATATTTTTAAGATATTACACTTAACGAAAATGCAAAAAAAAATAATTTTTTTTGAAAATTCTAACTACCCCTAACCCCTTAAGTAATTCACGAGAAATCTTGTCAACCGATTTTGAAAACAGTTTCGCGAAAGTTCGAGTAATATTTTGTTTTTAAGCCGTGAAACCAATAAAACCCTTTAAGAGGAATGTTTGTTCCCTATAAATAACTTTTTTCTAAATTTTTTACTTAAATTGGTGATTTATGTAGTAATGCTGAATTAAGTAAAATTCCAGTATACTTTCGGACAATACTCAGATTTAAACTTAAAACAAAGTTGCAAGAAGTTTCTTTAGCAACAGTAAAGGCGGTCAGCTCGAAATATGAAACCTACTGAAATACGAGGGCGGTTCGATATTGACTTAAGCTCGCCGATTGTGCTCGTAGTGGACCATTGTTAATATACATAATCCAACCAGATCAATAGTTTTATTTCGACCGCGTATAAAACAGCTCGTATCCGCGAATTTTGGAATAATTAAAAAAGAACAATATGAGTCGTTAATTCGATTTCTATTATTGAAAGGAAGACCGCGCAGTAAATTCAATGAACGTTCGAATGCTGTATATAGTGACTTGCCTCTTTCGATAGCGACTGTTTAATAAGTTTTATCGACTCAAAAACGGTTACCACGGAGAATAACATGACCAAACCCCATGATTTCCTATTGAAGGACACCGAACGAATGGAATGTATCTGGACTGCGAGTACCTCAAAAAAACAAATGGGTTATACTTGTAACTTGCATGAAATATTGTGTATGATAAAACTGCCGAAGTGATTTGTACTGCGTTTACTCACTCGTTTCGTAACTGTTGACGAAGCATGGATGCATGTGTATGCACCAGAGATCAAGGGAACCGTGACTTTAGCCGAGAAACTTCTCCAAAGAAAGAAGATGAGCACCGTTTCTAAGTTTAACAAAGTCCGATCTATAAATACATCGACTTCCTGCAGAAAGCAAAACAGTCACAAGGCTGTACTATGAGTTATTCGCCTGATTCGACGCCGAACTCCAGCGAAAAAGGCTCTATTGGAAAAAAAACAAAGCGTTTTTCATTTACCTCCGCGAAAACTATGGTTAAATTGGTCAAAATATGTTTCCAACTGCTGCTCCATTCATCCGTTTTCTCCAGATTTGGTTTCATACGACTATCTAAATATTTTTGTATAACGCTTTTCTTTCAACATCTTACATTTTATTCTGTATGAGCTAACGAACGGATATTTGTAGATTTTCTCGCTGCCATAACAGTGGCGGACTGTAAGAGTACTTGGCAACTGTTTGACTCAACGCAGCAGAACTCCATACTACTGATTGCTATAACCGACGCCAATTGCCCGCGGCTGCCCTTAAATCGCGCCATTATGGTAAAGACTCAATGACTTTCCACACCACAAATTTGTAATAAATTCTTAAAATATGCTTCCAGATACCCGTAGTCGATGAGGGTCAGGAATTGTCACAGATCATTTTGGACATAAAGGTACAGCGCTTATTGCGCTGGAAGACGGCCGCTGTGCTACTCGATCAAACTATATGTGAGTCCCCGTACGAGTACGAGTATAAGCTTTGACCTAACATAACCTACAAATTACACACACGCTTCTTTTCCCATCAAGTGCACGACAATCCCACATTGGTGGAGTCGGTGGTACATGAGAGCGCCAAAAATCACATAACACCGTTCTCCCTACTGCTGTACCAGATCGATGACACGCTGCGCAGTCAAAAGAAACGCACCGCCATACGCCAAATGCTGAGCGCCTTTCAGGACGGTGGACAAACCGAACGACAATTTATTGTGTTGTCACAATTTTATGAGGACATAGTGGAAATCGCTGCGAGCATGAAACTATTTCACGTTTACAATCAATGGGTTTTCTTTGTGTTGAACGAGGAGCTGCGCACTCACGACCCCATCTCGGTGACACAGAATTTGGATGAGGGTGCGAATATTGCGTTCGCATTGAACACAACCGAACCCACTTGTAGCAGTTCCATTAATTGCACAATAACGGAGTTGTCATTGGCGCTCGTTACGTCCATTTCACGTATGATCGTTGAGGAGCAATCGATCTATGGCGAAATTTCCGATGAGGAATGGGAAGCTATCCGTTATACCAAACAGGAAAAGCAGGATGAAATGTTGGGTTACATGAAGGTATCTAGCTATCTTAATGAAGGAAAAGCTTATGAAGATATTTATAGATATATATAAAATTATTATAGGAATACCTTAGAGAGTACAGTAAATGCACGAGCTGTTCGCATTGGAAAATTGAGACAGCTTTAACCTGGGGCAAAAGCGAGGAGCATCGCAGATATCAATCAAATTCAGGTAAGTTTTTGAAATCGTTTATGAAATTAGCTGTAAACTGACCGTCCTCTCTCATTTTTATCTCATATCACTTTACACATAAAAATCCTCTCACAGAACTTCGTGATACACGCAATAAAAACTTCGAATTCATTGATGTTGGCTATTGGACGCCTACTTTGGGTTTTAATACACACGAAGTTATGTTTCCACATATCACGCATTTCTTTCGCAATATCACCTTGGACATTCTAACGGTGCACGTAAGTTATGGCTAAGAGATATCTATTTATCATTATGAGCTGAACAGAGTATATTAAGTTTTCAACAAACAGACATAAAACTCCGTCGGACCCTATTAGATTAAATTAAATAAATAAATAAGGATTGACCGCGACATAAGGTCTTTTGTGCCCAGGCCTTGCACAGTCTCTGGAGGCGCACAACGACCAGGTCCTGTATTAGGAACTCTGAAATTCTATACAAGTTCTGGGCCTCATGCTAGAGAGATCCCAGATGATCTTATTCGACTCCGTTTTGAAGCTCTGACCTCTTTTTTGTGGACCCATGGCTCCTGTATAAGAAGGATGCTCAGGGTATCCGATGTGAATCTGCTTGCGATGACAGCGGATGCTGTCGCCGCGTGATGCAGGCTCACCTGGGCAACTTCCACATCTGCGACCACTACAGGATCAGTTCTATAAGGAACTGGTCCTCATTTGCGCTGTCCTTCGCCTTGCCATGCAGGTTCTAAAGTCCTTCTAGGAGCTCTTGCATGGAGGGTATCACCCCGTCTTTTACGCCTGGCTCCTCCGTTGGGACCTCTATTATGGCCTCAGCAGTTGCAGCCTGCTTGGCGCCGGAGCCAGTAGCATCCTCGTCTACCTGCATTTTCTAGTCCTTTCTGCTCTCCTTAGGGTCTCATGACTAGCGAACTGAACCGGTAGTTCAGGCGGAAGCCCTCCTTCCGGATGAGTTTATAGGACTCGTTGTCCACACATAGATTCAGTCTCCCTCCAGAATCCTCAACTTTGCTATCCACCACTTGCCAAACCTGTGGTATTGTTTTGATTCCTCCCGATTTTGTTTCGCCTGAACCCCAGAGTGAATTCGAACGGCTTGTCTGCACATTTGAGGAAGAATACCATAGTGTATATGTATATAAATATGATCAACTTGACAAGCTGAGTCCATTCAGCCATGTTGATTCGACACGCGAACTAATTTTTCAAGAACTATCAAAATGATTTCCGTTGTCCACTTACTTTTAAAGATTTAGTCATACCATATACATAGTGCTATAACAAATACACCTGTGAAGGGTATCGGTGCAGCCGAAATTAACGTCTTTCTTATTTTCTCTATATATTTTCATTATATAATTTATTCCTTATGAATTTTTGCAAAGAGCCCTCCATGGCAAATTTTGGAACGCAACAGCCGCGGCGACATAGTTCGTCATAGCGGTATTTCTATGGAGATACTCAAAGAAATGAGCCGCATGTTAAATTTCTCCTATATTCTTCATGAAGTCAAAGTAAGCGCAGCAGATTCGGCTGCAGAGGACATGCAACACACGAACAATGTAACGGTAATGTTTACAAATGCTCATCGTATTATTATTTCGTCTAATGTTTTGATCTCTAGGACGACCTCTTCGGTTCGCTTACATTTAATATACCATACCAAGTCATAGAAACGATGCAGGCGAGTCGTGTAAGTGCAAATGCCTTGATTGTGAATATTATAAAACTAAAGTCTCACTTTTAACAGTACTTTATGGCTGCGCTAGCTGCCACTATTGATGAGCCTGATAAGAAGTCATTTAACTACACCGTGCCAATAAGCGTACAGATGTATACTTTTATTTCCCGCCAGCCGGATGAAGTGAGTCGCATTTATCTGTTTGCTGCTCCTTTTACAACAGAGGTAAGCAAGACAAATTAGATGTGTATGTACGACAGTAGACAATATACAATAAATATACATCGCCGAACAGATATGGGGCTGCCTGGTGGCCATTATTATAATCACTGCGCCGGTGCTATACTTCATAAATCGTTTGGTGCCTATGGACCATTTGCGCATAACCGGCCTCAGCACACTCAACAGTTGTTTTTGGTATATCTATGGTGCACTACTACAACAAGGTAATAAATACCATAAATACAACAACTAGCTTTTAAATGACCCTGTTCATTTTGTCAGGCGGCATGTATTTGCCTAAAGCGGATAGTGGTCGTCTAGTGATCGGCGTCTGGTGGATTGTCGTAATTGTGCTTGTGACTACATACAGTGGCAATTTGGTTGCATTTCTTACGTTTCCGCAATTTCAACCTGGCATAGATTACTTTTTTCAAATATTTTCATCCAGCACAGTGCAACAATTTGGCTTGCGAAATGGCTCTTATTTTGAAAAGTATGCAACGGTAAGTGCATATCGTATACGGTCTCTGATTTTTTACAAACATGAAAAATTTTCATAAAGCAAATAACAACACGCAATGATTTTCGTGATTATGTGGAACGCGCCATCATTTACAATAATGTTCAAGGCGAGGATATTGGCGCTGTGCAGGATGGCAAACGCATTAATGTCGATTGGCGCATCAATCTGCAGCTGATTATACAAAAACAATTTGAAAAGGACAAAGAGTGTAAGTTCTCATTGGGACGTGACAATTTCGTAGCCGAACAGATTGGTTTGATTGTACCGAGGGATAGTCCATATCTACAATTAATTAATGATAAAATAACACGAATGTTCCAAATGGGTTTCATAGAACGTTGGCATCAAATAAATTTACCTTCGATGGACAAGTGTAGCGGTCATGGTGGTATGCGCCAAATTATGAACCATAAAGTGAATATGGATGACATGCAAGGCTGCTTTATGGTACTTCTGCTTGGTATGACAACAAGTGCATTAACTCGTTACTCTTCATTAATCTAGAATTTAATTTACTGCAGGATTTATTATTGCTTTGTTCATACTATTCGTCGAATATTGGTATAGATGGTACTTTGTTGAGAAGAAGCGAGGCGTCTTTGCAACATGAATTAAGAAACTGGTGTACGAGGACTGTATACAGCACACGAAATTTCTTGCAAAAAATATTTTACAAAAACACTTGAAATATACCCAAACTATTCTTGTTTAACATTCCAATGGAATATTTTTAATAATAAAATCACCGAAATTCACATACTTATTTATATTACTTTAATATAATTTGTTGGTGAAAATCAATTTCATTTTACACGTAAAAAACCAAACCCACAAGAACATATCAACTATTGATAAGCTTAGTTTGAGTTGGCGTTGGGGCCACGACGACGACCGAAACCTTGCACAATGTTGACGAAACGACGGTTATATTGGATCCTCCTCTTTGCACGGCCAGTCTTCTTCTTCTTCTTTTCTTGTTTCTCCACCTTGGGTGTTTGTCCCTTGACCTTACCGGCACGCGCTAAAGAACCGTGCACTTTACCACCCAACATTGGTACAGTGATATCCAACTCGAAGGAAGCCAAGGATGTCACCGCGGCATCATTGCACAAGGCATTGCCTTCACAATTCAATGTGATTTCTTCAGTGTTCAAGCCATAGGTTTGAGCGATTTGTGCCTAAAAGAAAATATACAAAATTAGCGTATAGGTATAAAACAGAAAAAGTAGGGTTAGAAATGATGGCAGTCGACATTGTTGACCTGTCACCACCGATGAAACAATTTTGTTACACACCTTAACTTCGGCAATAGTAGCAGTGGGGAGCACCTCAACAGGCTCTACGGCATCAAAACCACGTACGAACAATTGCATTTTGTGTTTTTAACTGCAAGTAGAACAAAGAATCAATATTAAATTTCACCACTTTCGAAACATTGACAGCACATGAAACACGTGTTAAAATACAAGTCCATTATGGTATAATTAGTAACATAATCTTTTCAAAACTCATTACTATCTTATTTTATCGCATTATTTACATGGTTTTCAATAGTTTTATGTATATTTATACGTATTTAAAAAGAAAATTTAATTAAAACAAAATTCTCACCTTCACACTAGCGAGGGATTCGCGAAAAAAGAAAGATGGCTGTATTTCGAACTTGTCAAATCAATTTCGAAGTTGAAACGTCAAATTATTTCATGCAATCAGAGTTGTATTGCTAATATTATATTTCGAAGTAGCAATTTTTTCTAATTAGCACGAGTAATCAATCAAAACTGTATTGTAAATATTATTTGTAATCAATTTACTATAATTCGGTAACATTACCTTCATGACTCTACAGAAAATATTTATATATTCAGCAAACGCTGCTTTTGTAAAAAGTCTCTTCTAATGCAACCTTGTGTGCACGAATTTTAGTGTGTTCAGTGCGCGCTCTACTTCCGCATGTTTTCGAATAATTCAAGCGGTGCTGCCAGAAATTCATATTTATTTAAGAAGTCGAAGAAATTAGAATAGTTTCAATAGTTCTAATTTAAATTATGTAACATTTATTTTAATTAGTTCTAATAAAAATAAAATTTTATTATAAATTTTTAGGATTTGAGTTTAAAAATTTCACGTGTGGTATATTATTTGTGGAATATATAGTATAAGACAATAAATGTTGTTCTACGTCCATTGACGCCTTTTTTCGAATTCCAAATTCGAATTACTTTAATTTTGCTTTGGCATCTCTTGAACGCTATTTTTACGATAACAAAACATTTATAAATTAATAAACAATTAAATAATTTTGTGTTATTAATAATTTTATTTTAAAACATTAAAAATCAAAATGTCTTGTGTCCTTTCGGCTATAACCGAGTAAGCGTTGTCTACGCCAATAAAGAAGAAAAAACATCAAAATAACAATTAAGAAAGCAACTTAATAAATTATTAGCTTTTCATTTAAATGTTATTTAGTAAATTAAACACAATTTGTATAAATAATTATCACTTTATTTATATGTTTCTTTAGTTATATCTTATATTAGTCTGTCAACCGACTTTAATGTCAATATTTAGAAAAAATCAAAGTATCATCAGCTGCTTAATCGTCTGAGCGATTTTCGTCAAGCATAAAATGGCTTAGAATTCCTTGTTTATTGTACATAAATACAGCTTACGAAGATCATTAATGCTCACTATTATTTAGTTTTATATATAATTTTGATTTTACGTACACTTCTTAAATAAAATTTTTTATACTTTAGGGATTCTCAACATACAACATTTACATTTGTATATACGCCATGGATAAACCATAACGGTATTAAGCGAATAATTGGAAAACTCACAATTTTTGTACAGTTAATTTTATTCGCTTGTTTTATTATTTTAGCAATAAATTTATTTACATATTGTTATTACTTAATGTTAAAGAAAACACACAAACAATTTGGCTTGACAATTGCGTAACTTTGGGTAATAAATAAAATATTATTTTAAACACATAAGTAAAATTAAATTATCCAAAAAAGAGAAAATTACTAAATAAATTAATAAAAAACTATGTAAAGGCGTTCTAAGTTGACACAGATTTTTAAATATTTTTTTTATTCCATTAATTTAAAGTGAATAAGTGAATATGGTCGCACTAGCACTTGAAAATACCGCACAACTGTTATGAGATCTAAATACATATATGCAATAATAACATATAAATAATTATTTAAAGAACTTTAAAAAAAATTTTGGAAAAGCTAAGATTTTGTTAAGCCAAGGAATTTTGGAATATCTAAAATCTTAATTAAAGGTAATTTTAAAATTTTCATCTCAAATACCGGACCGAAAATAATTAAAAATAATTATTTTAATCCCAAATATCGAATCGAAAAATAAAAAATAAATTGTTACTCCCAATTACCGGATTTAAAAAGAAGCTTTAATCCAAATTTATACTTAGAGGGTTATATGCAGTTAGAATTTTCAAAAAATCGATTTTTTATTTAATTTTCTTAATGTACATGTGTATACTTAGGAATACACATACACATTTTTATATCGTTCCGGTAAATATTTTCGAAGTTACACGCAAATTTGAAAAGACGTTTCAGAGTGCTTGGAAGTTCATTCCAAACTTTAAACGCGTTTTTCTCAAAATGGTGTTTTCAAAGTCGGTGACCAACTTTACTTGAAAACGGCTAAAACGATTAGTCTGACATTTTAGCACGACCTTCTTTAATATATTTTTTAGTAATTAATGTAAAATTTTTTCTCTCCCATAAATTTATTATTTTTTTGCAAACAATTTAGGCCGAAATTTTGGTCAAAAATAATTTTTTTTTTATAAACCCCCATTTTGTCAAATAGTTGTATTTTATTTATTACTTCTACTATTTACCAGATTTAACATTACTTTAACTAAATCTGTTCGGCTTTTTAATTTCAGAGGATCCAGTTCAGGGCTATAGTGGTCACCGCAAAACGTTTTTTTGAAAGGAGCTCCCAGAGATCAGCTGTAGTTCCTTTCCAAATAGCTAGTTTTACTAATACTAAGTCTTAAAATACAGTTAAAAGATACCATAATATACGTAAAAATTTTTGGACAAATAAATTTAAAAGTTTTCTGAGAAAAAATTCTGGAAAAATCGCTTTTTTCGGCTTTCTAACTGCATATAACCCCTTAACCAGAATTTAACTGACAGATCGTTGATAATGAGGCTTAGAGAGAATGACCATTAATATTCTAAACGGATTATATGCAGGCTTGTGAACTTTTTTTTGGCATTAAATATTAAAAATATTTAAAATAAATATAAGTGATTTTAACTTGAAAATTTATATTAGAACGGCAAAATTTATTAAAAAAAATGATATTTCAAATAAGTTAAAAATTTTTTTACACATTTTATATGTACATACATATATATTTAATAACTTTTTAACTAATTAACCAGCAAAAGTGAAAGCACCAACATCGTTGAAAATTTTTTTTTTTAAATAAATTAATGAAATTTTCACTGTTTAAAACATTTTGACAATTTATTCACATTAAAATATCTGCTGGCTTCTCATAGCTATTCCGTTGTTTATAAATAAATAGGTAAATATATGTAGGTTTGTCATTTTTGCGCTCGGTAAACTGCCTATGCGGCCTTTTCCTCGGCTAGTGCAGACC
Organism: Bactrocera zonata; assembly: GCA_037783105.1. Classification (NCBI taxonomy): domain Eukaryota; kingdom Metazoa; phylum Arthropoda; class Insecta; order Diptera; family Tephritidae; genus Bactrocera; species Bactrocera zonata. The sequence continues at coordinate 28,905 of JBAWJQ010004730.1, forward strand.
ATATTCGAGTAAATAAAATTGGCAATAAGATTAAATCGAAAATTATATAAAGTTATGTATGTACTATATATATTTTTGTGACTCAGTCCAATTTAATTAGCGGTAATTAGAACTATTAAAATTAACAACAACAATGTGCTGTGACCCGTAAAAAGGCCATAGCAACATGACGACACCCAAGGCGCCCCCAATAAGAGCACAATACGTGCTTGACTGCCACCGATCCTGCGGATCGTAACAGCTAGCAAATGCTAATGTACAAAATCGTTGGGTATATAATGATGATGGGGGTCAACAATGACGCTGGTGTATTGCGGCTGCACGCTGACGCCCTTCTCCACGGCGACGGCGAATGAGCGGGCAAGATGCTCATGCTGTTGTTGTTGTTGCTGCTGCTGCTGTTGTAGTTGTTCATGCTCATGTTGTTGTAGTTGATGCGCCACCAGCGTCGTTTGATGATGCTGATGCATTTGCTGGTGCTCCATTTGTTGTTGCTGTTGTTGTTGTGACTGAGACTGTGGCGTCGCTGGCTGTTGCAGCGTGGCAATGTGACTGGACGCCAAGTTTTGTTGCTGCAGCTGATGTGTTTGGTGATGATGCGTGTGTTGATGATGTTCCATAGGTTGTAGGTGATGTTGTTGCGGTTGCTGCTGTTGTTGTGTTGTCGGTGGTCCCGCCATAGCGGCCTGTTGATGCGAACTGCTATCCGACAGGTAATGCAATTCAAATGTGTGACTCAACTCGCTGTACGTCGTCTGCGGCGAATTGCCCGTTATTATTGAAGCATTGCCGGTGGACATTTGGCGTTCGCTTTCCGCGCTGCTGGAACAGCTATTGGAATTCGCCGAGTACGGTCGATTGAGTGACGTGGCTGATGGCGTCGCCTCGTAGTAGTAATGTTCACTGCCCGAGTTGTTATTGCTATTGGTCGTGCCCACACTGCCGCCGTAGTAGCCGGAGCCGGTGGTTGTGTCCGGGTATTGCATTTCGTGGCCGAGCGTCGATGAAGTGACCACGAGATCGTTGATCGGCGGGAAGAGCGTTGTATAGTTGAGGTTTTCGTGTTGCGTTTGCGGTGGTAGCGGCACTTCGTGAGCATGCGCATGCGGATGCACGTGATGCAGATGATGCGCGTGCTGTGTGTGCACATGCGCGTTCGGATGTGCATGTAGATGCGCGTGCTGATGATGCGGCAGTTGCGTGTGCATTATATGTCCCGTCATATAGGCATTATTGTTGTTATTATTGTGCGCTACGCCGTTGCCGCCGCCGCCGCCACCACTGCTGCTGCTGCCGCCAGTCAGCACCGGTGTAAGCACGTTAGGTGGTAAATGTACGCCAGCGCTCTCAAAACACGCGTCCAGTTTGGGACTCACGCTGAGCGCCGCGCAACTCGGCGTACTGCCAACGGCAATGCCATTGCTTAGCGCCGGGTGTGTGACGACGGCAGCTGCGTGTGCCGCATGCAAAGATGGCGTCAACGCAGCCGATGCGGTGATTGGCTCGCTCTTAACCACACCCGTTTGTATTTCATTGAGAATCAAGTCTTTGGCCTCTTGTTCACTGCAAAGGTGGTTGAAAATAGAAAACAACAATTAATAAAGGAATAGTTGGGAAATTTTGAAAGGTTGTAATTTAAAAAACTAATTGTGTAGGTATTTTGAAATAATAAGCAGTAGGTAGATAATCGAATCGTCAAAAGAAAAAATTAAAAATATTCGATTATAACTGTTTACGACGAGGTGTGTTCAAAAGATAAAGGGGATTTTTAATTTATATTTCGCAAGTTTGGAGAGTCCAATTGTCGCACTTTTAGAACTTTAAAGAACCTTGTTTTAGAAAAAAGTTGAGAGTCGGGGAAGAAAGTTGTGTTGATAACGTTCATATAGCGATCCGCTAGCTCCAAAACAAACCCGCTCGCATGGGCACCTCCTGGTGGACCGATGTTGCAACCTTGTTGAACCCTCAAACCGATTACCTCGGAGTGGCCTCATCAAGGGTGCCTCCTTCTTAGCCTCAGATCCACACAAATTAGTTACCACATGTCACTCAAAGTTGTTCACGTTGCCCTGAGAGTTTGTCGTGGACGCAGGAGTAGATATTGAATATGGTAGCTCAATTGTGACTGGATAGCCGGAGTAACTACCACACCCCATTTACACATTTAGATCATAGGCCTTAAACACAACAGAGCAGCCTTTTTAAGCTTAGAAAAAGAAGTAAAAGTGGTTGGTCTTATTGAGGAGACGACAAAGTTCATTGAGGCACACAAGATTTCTCGTGTCTTGGGAACTACGTCCCTATTGACATCTATAAATTTGAAAAAAAATTATGGACTTTGTATATCTCGGAACCAGCATAAATTCCATCAAAAAAATCTTGCTAATAGGTGCTACTTTGGGATCGGTAGGTAATTGAGAAGCGGATCCCTCTCTTGACGAACAAAAATGACGCTCTGTAAGTCTCTCGTCCTATGAAATGATATGCAGAGACATAGACGATGACAAAGCGAGATGAGAAAGCACTTGGAACCTTCGAGGGAACTGTTATTCGCAATATCTTTGAAGTCGACCGCGTAAACGATGAGTATACGAAGAAGATGGAACCACGAACTAGCATTATAAGCTATAAGGCGACATGGATATGTAGGAGTTAAGCGTATAAAAATTCAGCCATGTCATTCCCATGAAACATGATGCTCCAGCGAAAAGCTCTTACGACTCGAGATCCACGCATCCAATGGAATGACCAAGTGAAAGCGACCTATCTGCACTTGGCATGTACAACTGGCGTGATCTCGCAAAGCATAGAGCCAACTGGTGAAGTTTCGTGTTCTTAACCCAGGCCGACCCACGGTTGTAGTGCCAAAGAAGAATAAGTACCAAAAAAGAAAAAACGGCGAATTACTTAGAAGAAACACTGGTGGCAAACATCCAATAAGGATTATTTCGAAGTCGACAACGTTAATGTAGACAATACTGTTAAAAAAAAAACGAAAATTCCCGTTAATTTTTTTCACACGCCTCGTATGTACATACATAATTACATAATAGTTCTTTAGACATATGACTATTTACTGTATTCCATTACAAGAAAACATATTTATGGTATATACATAGTTAATAATAGGTTTGTATCCCATGCTTAAAGCCCTAGTCCATTTACTAGGAAAAATAAAACTTAATAATAAAGCTCTTTATACATGCATATGACAATAGCAATATGTCGCATCAAATGTGAAATATTTTCCTGCTGCAAATCTACTCGGCGCAATCACAAAATCCCTTCATAACAAAACAATCCTATTAAAACACTTCAGCATTGCCAATATTTTTTCAGCGCCAACGTTTCGTAATCCACCCGTTATTGGCTGGACTTACTCGTATTACTCAACACTATTTCCGTAATACACGCACACACGTACACATTTATATACTATATACTAGCTTTGAACTCACCTAAGGACATAATTTACGCTGACGATGCAGTGAGTGCGCGAGGAGCGTGTGTTGTGCACCACAGTCGCGTACGACTGCACCCAGACCCAGCCGCCGCCCTTCGTCAGGAAGCGATAGTATTTGGTGGTGACTTGTCCTTTGTATACCACTGCAATAAGGACAACATGTAAAATACAATGCAAATTAGTTGGAAAAACAAAAGCGTATTGTAGAAAAATAAATAAATAAATATTGTAAATGCGTTGAAAATGAATTGAAAGGATTTCACTATAATTTGCTGGGAATTAAACGATTGTGCCTGGTGTGATTCGTTTTTTTTTTCATTTTATTTGCATTTATTGTTTTAAATAAAAACATTGCGTGGCAGTCATGACACACGCCGGCCAAATACATACATACATATAATACTTACGTGTTTGGTGGGCGCAGCTCATGGCTCCAATGTCCGCAACGTGTATGTACTGATAGAGGGTTTTCTCTATGAGGTCTTGCGGTTCATAGCCGGTGAGTTGGGAAACTCTGAAAAAATGAAACCAAGCGATTTTTTATTAGTTTGGTTCAATTTTGAGGAAAATAATTATTAAAAAAATTAAATTTATTTTGGGTCATAAAACTTTGTTTCAAAGTGTCCTGAATTGGAAACTTTCTCTTTTATTTTTAAAAACATAATTGAATTAAAAACTATAACTAACTTCGAATTCTAAACGTTTTTTAATTATACTATATATTAGGTCTACAACTTTGCTTCCGCCGTTTACCAATAGATGCCTCTAGGGTCAAGCACTGGTCGATAAAATCGATTAAATCGTTTTATATCAATCATGGACATTTGTGTCAACATTAACCCAACAAAATATTTGTAGAGATCTGTTTGCATCCAAAATTTATTCCCAACTGAGAACGTCACTTTTTGAGCCGAATTCTCGACATTTTCGGGAAATTTTTTAATTCCAAGAATAGTGCAGCTGAGGCTCATCGAATGCTTTCGGATACGTATGGTGAGGCTGTCTTAAGTGAAAGAATATGTCGCGAATGGTTTCAACGTTTTAAGAATGGTGATTATGAAGTCGAAGACCGGCATGGTGGTGGAAGGGAGACGATTTTCGAAGATGCTGAATTGGAAGATCCAGACCAAGATGCGTTTCAAACCCAAGAGGAATTGGCCAAATCGTTGCAAGTGACACAGCAAGCCGTATCAAAACGTCTCAAAGCCATGGGGATGATTCAGAAATAAGGAAACTGGGTTCCTTACGACTTGAAACCAAGAGATGTCGAACGGCACTTCTTTGCATGTGAACAGCTGCTTCAAAGGCACAACCGAAAGGGATTTGGACATGGGTCCACTACGATAATCCTAAGCGAAGAAAGTCATTTGGGAAGTCTGGACATGCCTCCACGTCGTCGGCAAAACCGCACACACGGCGCCAAGGTCATGCTCTGAATTTAATGGGACCAGCTGGGGGTGATATATTATATATTATGAAAAGAAAAATGGCCACAGTACGAGGAAAGACGCGATAAAGTCATTCTCCAGCATGACAATGCTCGGCCTTACGTCGCAAAGGTGGTCAAAAAATATTTGGAGACGCTAAAATGGGAGATCTTACCCCACTCGCCGTATTCTCCAGACGTTGCTCCATCTGACTACCACTTGTTCCTATCGATGGCACACGGTCTAGCTAACGAGCACTTCAGTTCTTATGAAGAAGTCAAAAATTGGATTGATACTTGGATCGACTCGAAAGATGAGGAGTTCTTTCGTCACGGAATACGCATGCTGCCAGAAAGATTGTCAAAAGTAGAAGCTAGCGACGGCCAATATTTTGAATAACATTTTCGTAACCGTTTTTATACAATAAAGCCTTAAATTTACAAAAAAAAACGGCGGAAGCAAAGTTGTAGACCACCGGATTCAGTAATACCTGACTCCTAATCTATTGTAAGCTTCTTAGTTTTGTCTAATTAGAGCTGAAAGCTTTCCATTTATCAAAGGACATACACATACTATGTGTTGCCAAATTTTCCAACTACACTATCGCCGAGTGTAGATTTTAGCTTTTCCCTTATGTTTGAAAAACGGGGGTACTGCAAAAGTACGTATTCAGCGACTGCTATGCGATCTGTACACGTTGAACAATACGGATTAACGTCATAATTGATTCGGAACACTTTCTAAAGCAATCCTAACCACTGAGTTAGGTGGAAATTCAGATTCCCAAGTCTTCTATCTATCCACAAATGAATGTCTGGGATCAGTCTGTGCCTCCATCGTCCTTTAGATGAGGTTTGCCACCACTGCTGTCCCATCATAAGGCTCTTGGATCTCTTTGCTTTTTTCTGCCTTTTAGACGACTTTGATAGCTGGCATAGTAGCACGAATGCGTCCCCTTTTGATGTCAATAGGCGGCATAGCATGCTGGCTTCACTTCACTTCAGAAGCATCGCTTGTTATCGTTCGGACTTATTACTCGGATTGCAGAAAGTCTATACACTGTTTTTATTGGTCTTGCAGCGCCTGTATCCAAATTGAGTCGGTTTAGCTATGGCCCTGAGTTTGTGAAATTTGATAGATAGATCTGAAATGTTGAACACGTCCTTTTCTCATCTCGAAGCTTCATTCATTTGTCGATATCGGACCACCTTAGCATACAGCTCTCATACAAACAAAACAATCAAATTCAAGTCCTTGTAAAAATAATTTTATTTGGCAAGATATCTTCACGAAATTTTGCATAGACTATTAATCAAGACATCGCCACAACGACTAAATAATATTTAAAAAAATGTATTTTGTCTGTCTTTCAAAGATGGTCGAGAGATCGTTGAAGACCTGCTACGTTCTAGACGACCTCGTCAGACTAGTGTTAGAGAGATGGCAAGAGAGCTTGGAGAAAACACAAGAAACCGGGTTTCTTAGTTTGACTGAACATTAACCATAACTCCATATACAACATCATAACTGTAACAAACTCCTACAGCATTCAAGAAGTTTGTAATATTTCCTACAGGCATATCATTTTCAAGCGCATAACTACTACATGTGAATATATTTATGTACTTGTATGCGTGGAACGAAAACTCCATTGTCATTTTTTGACAGACAATACCTAAAACATCATCATGAGGGTAATTGAGTGTCGGTAATAACCAGACGTCGGCAAACGACAACGACTGGTAGCTGCCAAAAACTCCCCCAAGCTTACCCATGCCACCGGGATTTTCTACATTTTTATCATCTGGTTGCCGTCGAAGAAACAAAATCACAATTCCCAACAGCTACAACCACTCAACTGCCGTTACTTCGGATACTGCTGAGCGTAACAATATTGCAGCACTTAGTTAAGAGGGAAATGGTTTGTTTTGCCGTTTTGTTTGCTCAGTCAAAGTGGGTGGATGAGTGGCAAGTGGTTGATTGGAAGGCAGGGCTTTTTTATAGACATTGTCTTTTATTATAGATACATATAAACGAATATATAAATACTCATTTTTTATCTTTGATTTTCCATCTATTGTCACAATGACAATGGAAAGTGTCGCTGTTTAATATTTGTTCAGTTTTATATTTCCAGTTTATGCTTTAATAAAATGCTAAGGATACAGAGAAAATTTCGAAATAATATGCATAATTGCCTGCAATTTAATATGTTATTCACTGAACATTTATTTATATTTGTATTTTGAAAAATTAGAAAATATTTTTGGTTTCACAAAAAATGGGCTTGAGAAGCAACAGCTGTGACATTTTTAAAACTGTTCCCACGAAAGTCGGGTTTAAGTAACCGGAACGGATCAGGATTTTTATGGGGCCAAGGGCTGTCAACTCGCCACCATTCAAAGACTCCAAGCGACGGAGGAAAAGACGAAAAGCGAGATATTAACAAATTTTTTTTAAATAATTTTTTTTTTAATTTAAAATATTTTTGTTTAATTTTTTTCTTTATTTACAATATTAAAGTATTTTTTTTAACTGAAAATATTATAATATTATTATTATGTAAAATGATTAAACCGAAATATTGTTAATAAAAACAATTTAAAATATTAAAAAAAATATATTTTTTTTTAAATTAAAAATATAAATACATATATTAAAAAAATATATATTATATATTAAAAAAAGTTATTACACAAAAATTTTGTTAATAACTCACTTTTCGACATAACCTAAAATTTATTTTCTGCTTCTACATATTTAATATAAGAATATCATCGTACTACATTTTCCAGAAATCGTTGAGCATTCTAAAAATATATTCGAGCTTTGAAACACTACACCTTCATCGTCGCTACATTTTCGCCCATAACTATGTATCAGTTTATAAAAAATTCGCACTCACCTCGCATCTAAAAATATTAATTTTAGATCCATACACGCCCGAAACATAAACATGTTCGTGTGTAATTTAATTTCAGTTATCGCAGACGAAGGCAGAGAGTGACCAACAGCTACAAGGCCCAAATTCTGTATGTAACCGCCATGACCGTCGCCATAGTCGGGAAATATGCGCGCTTTCAAGTAGCCAGAGCAGTGTATAACCTGAAAAATAACAATTTTTAATAACAATACTCTACAAAAACAAATAACAACACTACAAAGCCGCTACATACCTTATAACCTGATGTGGTGAGTCCAGCGTTCCGTTTCGCCAGCACACACTTCATGCGCAGGAAGAAGGATTTTTGCAATTCGATCGTTTGCGAACCACGATCGTTGCCATAGCTGCCATTCGGACTGCCGATGACGTTCGCATGGCCGGTGGGTGGATTGCCGCTCTGTGGTAGATGTAATGAATTAATAAATGCATCCTAAAATGCCAAACGCCAAACAAAATGGAAAGAAGAGAAGCCGTGGATCAGTACACAAGCATATATACATAGATTTATGTATACATATATATACTGAAAAATGGCGACAAATGAATAACTTACCGGGTTTTGGTACATATAAGGATGCAGTGAGAGTATAGCGTTCATCTCATCATGATCGTGTTGATGTATATATTCAAATATGGAATTGCCGGTGAGTTCAACCTGCAAAAAGAGACAAGATGAGAGAGAATTATTTTCATGTGGAAATAAAAATTTATTTGGAAACGTTGGAGAAATTTTAAGATATATATATAGATATATATAAACGAACAGAGTGAAGAGCTGAGTTCATTTAGCCATCTATATGCGGGACCTAGTCCCTCAGTTTATGAGATATCAATCTGAAATTTTCCACGTGTTCTTTTCTCCCCAAAACACTGCTTATTTGTTGCAATCGCCGATATCGGATCACTATAGAATATAGCTGCCATTCAATCTGATCGATCAAAATGAAGTCCTTGTATGGAAAACTTCTTTATTTGAGAAGATATCTTGACGGAATTCGGCACAGGTTAATATCTGCAGCAAGACTACAATTTCCGAACAAATTGTGCCGATCGGACCATTATAGCGTGTAGGTGCCATACGGACCGACCGATCAAAATGAGGGTAAACAACTTTTTATACCCTTCATGCCATAAGAAATGCAACTGTGTAGGGTATTATCGCCTCAGTAAAGCCGAAGTCAACTTTTTCTTTTCTTTTTTTTAATTTTTTTTTACAATAAAGGATTTATACTAAAATTTCCAAAGTCGTGCGATAAAGTTTAACTGTTTATATGTCATATCAAATATAATTTTTTGCTTATTTTTCGTTGCTCAGAAATGCAAATTTGCGAAAACTGTAAAGGAGCATCTTCAGAACACAAAATTTGCATACTTGGAGCAAAGAAGAGGTTATGAAATAAAATTATGCGCATAAATAAAGCTTTACAACGGTTGTCTTTACCCATTCCCTGCACAGTGTGTCGAACAGTTAACATATACTGGTTAAATTATTGCCCTCGAGCGAGGAAATAATAATATAAATTTAATCTTTAACTCAAGAATTAAATTTTTTTCGCTTACTTTGCTGAGTTTTGGGCCAAAAATATGCTAATTGATTTTTTTTCAATGATTTCGTTAAAAAAATCTTATTTCCAATTTTAAATTAGTCTCTTACTAAGACTTCTCCAAAGCGCAAAGTTTTCAAATTATTATAGTGAATTCAAACTCACCTGACTGAGTCCCAGCTGTACGGATGCCGTTTCGGAGATGTACATAATTTTGCCATCCGGTGCCACAACGAATATGAAACCGTCCAATGTTTGCAGCAAATGTGAGCCAAGCTCTTTGATAGCGCCGCGTTGCATTGCCGGTGAAGTGCCCCACGCCTCGCCCAGACCTAAGTGAAAAAAATGATAAAACAGAAAAGAAAAAAAAATTTTATAATACTGATAATGGCAAAAGAGTATACTAAAAAATAATATACAATACATACAACAACGACAACAAAGCGAAAAAAGTCACTTTTAATGAGTACAAAAAGGTGCGACGTAAAACGTATGCCACAAGCACCAGCCCATATGCGCCTGCCTCCCACCAACAGCGCACTTCTCACGTCTCTGCCACACACACACTCACACAAATGAAATTCTGCGAAACTTTGCTCTTACAATTTAACAACCCATGATGACGTATAAATATTATTCCCAATTAAAGTCATCAGCACAGTGGGATACAGCGGCAGGCTTTTGTGTCACAATTCAACGGGTGTTCTCAGCGTACACGCGACATTGCGGTGACAGCCACCGACAGCGGGAGCGGAGCACACTCACAGCACAGCTACCAGCCACGGCCAGGATGTGAGCTGATGCTCAAAGGTAGACAGGTTCTCACAGGACAAACACAGCTTGGGTGATGGGAGGAGAAGGGGCCAAGCAGCAGCAGCGTAGATACGAACTCATACCAACCTCAAGCGTGGAAATGAAGAAGGATGCAAAAAAATACAAAGAAGGTAGAAAAAGCAAAAGTGTTATGCCCTGTTTTTTACGACGGAGCTGTTGTTGTTGTTGCGCAAACTGGCTTTTTATAGCTGTTGTTGTATGTACAGCATTGTTATAGTTAAAGCTGCTGCTCCTTACGACTATTTGCTTGTTTCGCTTGATTTGAGTCATTTTCCGCTATGTTATTTTTGTTGCTGTGTTTCTTTTATTTCCACGAGCATTTCTGCTCAAGCATTATTGAAATAATTATTACAATAAAAAGGCACAAAGGAGGACGAAGCAAAAAGTAAGACAAAAAATGTCTTCAAGTTGCATATCCACCCCCACTTGGCTTTAGCTTCCGCCCTTGTGTTATTTACATATACAAACATACACATATATATGTACATGTGGAAGCTTAAGAAAAGGAGGAAAGAAGTGTTGCAAATGTGTTACATATGTTTGAAAATCTTGTGCTTTGTTAGCGCGTAGACTTTAGCTCAGCAGAATTCTTCCCCACTTTAAGTAAGTGTGTGTGTTTGCGTACTAGCAGTTGCATTATGAAACACTGTATTGGTGTGTGCGTGTGATTTCCAAGTGTGCGATTATGTGGGCGTGTATTATATGATTGAGGGCATATTCTAACCGCTTTCCTTCTATTTGTTATAAAATAGGCATATTTATGTTTTTAAAGGTAAATATAATTTTTTAAAAGCTAATTTCATTAAATTTAAGGAATTTTGTTTCTCATGTCATTGAAAATATAGTTTTGTTCTGAGCTTCTTAGTATTTTTTGCCGAGAAGCGATTGATTAAGTTTCAAGGCATCCAAAAGTTTGCTTAACGATCAAAGAGTTTTTTGTCGAATTCCAACTGGCTAGAATTGTTCTGATATTAACATACTTCTTCTTCTTCTATAACGACGTAGACACCGCTTACCCGTGTTAACAGCAGCTTGGAGATTCCAAGTGTAGCCAGGTCCTTCTCTACTTGAGCTTTCCAATGGAGTGGAGGTCTTCCTCTTTCTCTGCTTACCCCGGCGGGTACATTCGGGCGACATGACCTAGCCAGCACAGCTTCTTCTTCTTTGTTGGCGTAGAAACCGCTTTCGCGTTTTTTCTTTTTGCAATGTGGCGCCAAATGGAGATTCCAAGCGAAGACAGATCCTTCTCCACCTGGTCTTTCCAACGGAGTGCAGGTCTTCCTCTTCCTCTGCTTCTCCCGGCGGGTATTGCGGGATGGAGTGTTTTCATCCATTCGGATCTAGCCAACGCAGCCGCTATCTCTTAATTCGCTGAACTATGTCCATGTCGCCGTATAACTCATACCGCTCATCGGTCCATCGAAAGCGATAATCGCCGTTGTCAATGCGCAAAGGACCATAAATCTTTCGCCCAACCTTTTTCTCGAAAACTCGTAACCCCGACTCATCAGATATTGTCATCGTCCATGCCTGTGCATCATATAGCAGCACGGGAATAATAAGAGACTTATAGGTCTTTGATCGTCGAGAAAGGTCTTTACTTCTTAATTGCCTACTCGGTCCGAAGTAGCTCCTGTTAGCAAGAGGATTTCGAGGCTGCCATTGTTGTTGGTGTTAATACTTTCTAATTTGTGACTATTAGTGACGTGAGAGCTAAGTAGTGAGTTTGACATTTCGTCTTGCCTTCGTTCTCTATCAGACTCATTTGCTTCGAGGGTGGAGTCATGTGTAGAAGTTTAGGGAAGTGAGAAAAATGACCAAAAACGATTATTTTACATAAGACCCAAGCAGCTCACGACTTCCGATCTTGGAACAAATATCCTCTGGGTAGCCAAAATACATCCGTTTGAAGGCGAGATAAAGAGTGGAGGCGAATTTTCCCTCCCCAGGGTTGTGCGCTGGGCTTGGGACCCGGAAACCCCTAATGAAAAGAAAAAAAGAAACAGCCTCCATGGTAATCCTTATTCAAACAGAATTCCAGGCCTTTCCTATTTACCGGTATCAAGAACTTTTGACTACGATGTGACCCCTTCTAGTTATTTTCGATCATACCACCGAGAGTCTCTGCGACTCAATTTCAATTAAAGTTAGAAAACAGGAGAATGCATTGGCTTTCACTTCATTGACTCCTTTCACATTAAGCTTGCGCTTGTGAAATCAATCCCGCCATAATTATAAATCTACAAAGAACATACTCAAGTATTACTTTAACCAACCAAGTCTTCCGCTCAATTTCCTGCCGTAAAAAACCCACTATGCGACTTTCACACTACCAAGCATGAGATGTCCCGCTGCGCTTTGTAACAATAACGAGCGTATTAACTTCGTAGCGCATAAATGCACATACATACAAACATATGCTTAACACACACATACACTGCCACCATTGCATTAACACATCATTTGGCATAGCCGGCAGGAATTTGCCCGCTTGTGGCGGCTCGTGGCGCACCGTGCTCGAGTACGCGTCGTCGCCCACCTCCTATGATCCTGACGTGTGCCGCTGTCAAACGGTCAGCGAAAGCGGGCACAAAGCGAGACGTCATTGAGCTTTGACAATTTTTTTTGTTGTTATAAGGTAGTAGTACAATGCCGTAAAGCAGGCGCGCGCCAATTGTTCCAATTATAGTTTAATGAAAACAACAACATACTTCCAATTGTTGTTAGAAGCAAAACAAAATACTCGTAAAAATAATAATAAACGTGATTGGTACATAAAAGAGTCCAAACTTTCTTTGTGCAAACTTAATTGAGGGTTCAAAATAAAGTTTTGCACACTTTGTAAGCGTTTAACTATGACAAATCGCTTAGGCGTATTGGAAAAAGCTTCTTATAGATAGAGATTAAGTATAGGCAAACACTTCCGATTACCAGGATATCTTGGAAAGTATTTTTACTGGCGATGAGTCTTATATCTATGCTTAAGATCCGGCAACAAATGATCAATCGGCCGAATATCCTAGCAAAGGTGAGCCGAAAGCGTCCATAAATCGAAAATAATAATACTTTTTTGATTCCTTGGAGAGATAGATAATATTTCAAAATCATAGTCTCAGATAATAGAAGATAATATTTCAAAATCATAGTCTCAAAATATAGTGAATAACATTATTGAGACTAAAGTAGTCTCTGCTTATATAATAACCGAAGGCTAGACGTAAAAGCACCTTCCAATATTCATTACAAAACTTTCTCAAATACCCAAAATATTGAATATAATTCCAGTTAAGGTAAAAAACTCATAAGTTGGTAAGCTCCCTCAGAAAGTTCACCTTTCAATAGTTGTGGAAGTTCTAAAAAGACACTGTCCGATCGGGATTTATGGGGTAAGATGGAAAAAATTTTTCAAACGCCAGCTGCATAAGCTGCTTGAAAGAAAATGAGATAGTAACATCTCAACAGTTCCTTCTCGAATATACCCCCTTTACCAGATCAAGACCGAAACCCCTCGGATCTCATACTTTTACACCGGCAGGTGAAATGTCGGAAATAGAAATAAAGCATCTATGCCGATTTGTGTTAGGTTCAAAGAACTTGTCAATAGCTGGATTCCAACTATCATAGCAATCTCAGTGTGATGCTCGATCAGCCATCTAATTTACCCTAACCTAACCTGAGTGACTTTAATTTAAAACACATTACCTCTCTCAAAACAACTCCATATTTAGAAAATTTGATTTTCAGTTAAAATTTGGGTGGAACATAGAGTGTGAGGCCTGAACTCTTGTAGGTGCTCCTTTTGGCTTAAGTTTTAGGTATTGCAATTTGGGTCATCAAAATTTTAGATTTTAAACCGATAGCTACCGATAACTCGTTTATAGGTTACCTAGTACATGTTTTTTAATAGACCATACAAATATTTGCAGATTGATGTATTTTTATGCCTTGAATAGGGTAGGTTTGCTACGAAGTTTGTAACACCCAGAAGAAAAGGTCGGAGACCTTATAAAGTATATATATGTAATGTATATAGAAGTGATCAGCGTCACGAGCTGAGTCGATGTAGCTATGTTTCTAGTCCTTCAGTTTTTGAGATATGTAAAATATTGCACACATCCTTTCCTCCCAAGAAAGCTGCTCATTTGTTGGAATCCCTGATATCGGATCACCATAGCAAAGAGCTGTCATACAAGCTGACCAGTCTCTAGTCTTTATATGGAGATCTGCTGTAATTGACAAGATATCTTCCCAAAACTCATATAATTAACAACTTTTGTTTTGTGCTTTCATATCTTCCTAAAACCATAAATAACGCTTTTATTTTGTTAATAGTTTTACTACTCACCATCGGGAAAGACTTGACGCATTTTCAGATACGATGTGGTTAATCTTATGATGGACGCTTTGTCCAACTGTGATGTAATTGCACTTGGTAGTGGTAGTAATTTGGCCAGTTCGAAGAATTCCGCATTTTCCTTTTCACGTCTAGTGCGAGCGGCATTTTTACTCTTCTCCTTCATGGCACAGGATTTAGCTAAGCCTGCAAATCAAAGTGACAAAAGGCAATGTTATTAACAGTTTATCAATTTTTTATAATAAAAAATAATAAAATTAATTATTAAATATGAAAATTTCCGTTTACTATATAAACATATTTATTTATTTTTGTTATTGTAAACGTTGAGCAACACGCACTTGTTAAACTGGGCCGATTGCGCTCGCTTAAAGTCTTTCGCTGAAATATCATTTTCGCAAACACACTGCACATATTACACCTATTACTATATATCACTATATTCCAATTAGCAAATTTATTGTCTGCCACTGTACTAATTCTGCGGAACGTTCTTGACTGTCTTAAAACTAATTTGTAACTGTTTGGGATTAGAAAATGTGCCAGACTTTTAAGAAGTCGCACACTTGCACTTTTGAGTTTTTGAGTGAAATACCCAAAACAAGTGCATTTACCTGGCCGTCACTGCAACGGCTATTGGTCGTCATGCAACAACTACCTGTGCACACTATTGATTACAACAACATAGTTCACACGCCAGCAAGTGAAATTGTTTTTGCCAGCCAAACGTTCAGTTTTATACTCGCCTTCGTACATACATACATACATGTAATTTTCTTTCATTCTCAAAGTCAAGCCAATTGACTTCTGTGCAACATAATAGTGCACATTATGTCCAATCCCAAAGCAATCCAAATCCAAGCCGACATTAGCCCATTCATGGATCTGCACTCGCCGCAACGTTTTTACCTGCGCCCGTTATTGATTGGCATTAGCAGCAGCAGCGATTGCAAGTCGAACGTAAAATTTTATGAATGAATTCTGCACACAATACACACACACACACACACTGATGCAAGCATAGATATTAGATACAGATATGTCTTGTCTTGCATGGCGTGAAAGGTGCGCGTGTCTCCGTTGCGCTTGCATGGCTTTTGCTGCTTTTGTGGGCGTCTTGTTGTCTGCAAAATTTTTCTACCTCAAGCAAATTGATTGTGGCCAACAGGTTGTTCGCTATATGTAAGCGTGTACATATGTATGTATGTATATATATATGCAGAGTATAGAAACTATATGATTTGGTAAATATATATAGACATTTATTTTTGTTATTTTTGGGCAGTTTATGCTTAGGCGTGTAACAATAGTATCTAGGTGTAGATAATTGACTTTTCCTTTAGGTTTTTTTGTTATGCGTTCAAATTAATCTCACAATGAGTAATACATATATATATATATATATTTTTAGAACTCCTGCGACTCTCATTTCCCTACATACAATTGCAGTTGGGCATATATACTATATACACCCAAGTATATATAATTGTATATATAATACTATGTAGTATATAAATTTTTTCTATTTTTTCTCCAAGACCACCAATGAGTATTGACAACTAACCTCGAACGTTTGGCATAAATATGTGAATTTCCCAGAAATTTCCCAATATAATTTCATAGCACAACATTGTTGCTGGATTTGTATGCATTTGCTCTATTGATTGACTTCACTTGCCGTACGTGATTTTAGTAAAATTTGCGAAATTCTTCATACGCCTCCGATTTCTATTTTTCTTAAAGGAGCAGATGTGCAATGTGCGCTGGGCTTAGGGTTTACGGTACATATACATATGTATGTATGTTCATACTTTGTATAGGTATGATTAATAATGTGGGCCGAAATGCAATTAAATTTCCAAGAATTGCTGCTAAAGTCATACTTATTCTGATATAGGAGTTTTTAAAGGAATTTAGTCAATGAATCGTTATTTTTCTTTGTAAATAGTTATAACATAATTGAATTTAAATACTACTTGATAAGTTGAATGGTTCATTATAAGTAATGTGGAAAATAATTATATTAAAATTATATTCACAAAATATTTTACTACACAAAATTTGCTATTAAAAAGAGACTTCAAAAGGTGTGCAGACTTATTCCGTAAAAACCTGAAAGGCAAACAATTAACAAGATATTTTTATTTTTTATTTATTTTATGAAATTTTACATAACAATAAAATTATTACATAAACTAAAGATAACGCAGCGCTAGCATCGGAGGCTTTCGGCTGGAAATATTTTTATTTTACACATTTTCTTCAAATAACCCATACACTAATAAAGTCCGCGTTTGAATAAAATTGAATTAAAATTTTTTTGGAACATTATGTATATAAAATTTTTCACTCCAACTCGAACAACTTCAACCAGTTTCCAATTCCTCAGATGTCTCAGTGTTGATTTTTAAAACTACTATTTTTCTTCTAAATATGTATATCTATACTTTGCAGGTGGAGTTTTCAAAATCAAAAAAGTGTTTATCGGAGATAAGTTTAGTATATCATCACCTAAAATCCAAAATAACGTAACACCACTTTTCTTAAGTTTAATCGTATCGTAAACAAATGAAGTTCTACAGCACCACAATATTATAATCTGCACTAAACATAATTATTCATAAAAGTATGTCTGTTTAGATGCCCATTCAGAATAAAGTATATTTGAAAAAAATAAAAATATTTTACAAGATTTGAAAGCAATTCGTTAACAATATGGAGCCCGTGAGCATGATCTTGAGTCTGTAGTTCCTATAACATTTCCATGTAAGCACTATATATGGGGCTTTATTGAAAATAATTATGAAACTTAAATCCTCGCTTAAAATGAGTTGAACCAGCGGAGCGGTTAGCCATTTTGCCGTTGCATTATGGTCAAAGAATCGTCATTATATCCCTGCATGAAATTTGCCGTAGATTACAATCCAAGCCATCGCAATCTCCGAACACATGGTATATAAATACTATAGCTTATACATAACTATAACACACACTGAGCCATAAAATTCAACCGTTTCCACGACAGTTCGATCTAAGTAACCGGAACGGATATAGATCTTATCTGCAACAACAACAACAACCAATAAAAATCAATAAAGGGATCTTGTTATACTCTTTTATTCTGTAAAAATTCAACTGTGAAGGGTATTATAGCTTCAGTAGAATCAAAGTTAACATTTGTTCTTATTTTAATACTGTTTAAATAATCGGTATTTAAAAAAAATATTAAAAAAAAATTTTGGAATAGAGCTATATTTGTAGAACTCCACAAAAAAGGCTGTTTCATACGATATACAAACCAAAAAAATAATTTAGGATATATCTGAACATTCGGATGTCCTCACACACTTTGACACTTTACCGAATCACTTCGATCATGAACTCGCCAAACCGAACTCTGGGAGTTGTGGGTGGGAAGAAGCCGTTGGAGGAGGGCAGTAAGCTTCTTTACGAATGGGTCAAAGCTTGGGGGAAGGTTAGTGGAAGGATTTACTATCAGGAACTTCCTAAATATTGCAGCAAAGGAAAGTCGAGGTTGCAGCTATTAAGGTAGCAGTGGATCTACTGCTCTGGAGTGCGGCCCCATTCGGAGAAGTGACCATTCACTCATATAGCAGAGCGGCATTACTAGCTTTGAACTCATTAACAGTCGAGGTGTGTCTAACTTCGCCATCAATATCATCGAGTGTCTTAAGTACAAGACTGGTATGGGTGCCAGGCCATAGCAGAATGGCAAGAAATTGCAAAGTTGATAAGCTAGCAAGGAAAGGAACCCTAGAACCGCTATCGGCAGAATAGCAGCGGATCAGTGCTACTTTATTCTTTGGTGTTCTACTACTATATAGCTGTGATTATTGGAAGCTTGGCCAGCGCTGGGCCATCATCGGTACATACGCTGTCGCCAAAGCCTTTTGGCCCAAGATCGATCACAAGATATCTATTGATGATAGAATAAACTCAGGGTCATAACTAGGCGTCTATGGGTTGACATACACACATATGTAAGAAAAATATTATGGTTTTAGGGTTGATCCAAAATCGATGGATCTCACTGGGGCAGATATTCATCTTTTGTGTCACTCGTAAACTCATAAAGGTTCGCCAAAGCATTTTGGGCTTACCACAAATTTATTACGGCGTTTACTATCAATCCCAGCCATTTCGCTAAGCGTGTCTACCGAGATATTTTAAGCTCAGTCCTGTAAAAGTCGAGCAATAGAGGAGGAAGTGTCATGATAGATACACCTCGCCTTCCTGCATAAAGCTTTGTCAAAGAAATACATAGATATTGGAATTAAATACCATAAAGAATGATATTAATTTCATTCAATAGATATGGATTACATGCATAAAAATTAATACATATAAGCCAAAATAAGAGTATTAATGAATATCACTAACAAATCCATAAAAGTATTATGAAAATAATAAACGTACACACATCCGAATAAGATGATGATGTACCTACAAATATTACAAAAAAACCAATCTAACTCGCATATGTACGTTCCGTTATTGTCCATAACTTGCCATAAAAATAATACTAATTCGCTAAGTTATTGAACACTGCATTATGGCTGCGCTGTACCGGAATGGCATTTGCATTTTCATATGATTTGTACAAGTCTGGCAATTTGTTAGCCTTAATGTCCCTGCCACTTTTCACGAGTTCCTTTTTTACCGCACACAACATATGTGAGTGCATGTACATATGTATGTGTGGCACTCAATAATGGAATCAAAGTACCAGCCAAACGACCTTAGGGAAGGGCATCACAAATCGCATCAAGCTTCAACAAATAAATAAATGTCTATGAGACGGCAAAAATAGGCCAGTTGGCAAAAGTTAATGTACGAATTCCGCACTGGCACACACTCACATACACACATGTTGGTACCATAACCTTAAAGCGATTAAATAAACATACATAAAGTGCGGCATGAAATCCAGTAAGCGGCGCACTTTTACTACAAACAACAACAGTAGCAAAACGCACAAGAACAACAACAATAATTGAGTGTTACCGGAAGAAGCATATTGTGCTCTTGCGGGTATCAGGAGCAACAGATTTCCTCAATGGTTTTAATCCTAAAGAGCCGTCGCGCACTAATCCGCCACTCGAATGCGCCGACATGTGCGCGGCAACGCCGATATCACCGCCACCACAATCAGGCAACAGAAGGCAGCAAGCCCAGCGACAGCAACACTGGCTCTAGTATATTATATATCAGTATGGTTTCCGCAGTCTTTTAATAACACTCAACGTTCAACGCGTCGTTTTTGCCGCAGCGGCTTTTTCGGCGCTTCTTCCATCATCATTAGCTGTTGACATGCCAGACTTGCCGGCGGTGTGCGACTTACAAATTTTACGAGCAATTCATTTGGCGTTTGATCTTTGAATGAACCGGTACGACTCTCTTCACTATTGATTGGCTATTGGATATAACGGAGTTTAAGTTTTTAGTTAATTGCAATTACGAAACGGAAGAAAAAGTCCCTTGTTTTCGAAAGTTTTAAAAGCTCCGTTAAGGAAATGACAAGGCCAGCTCAAAGACGCCTTGGAGCGCAACTCTATATCAGGCTTTTCACCGTTCCTACGACAGTCGGATCTACATAACCGGAATGGAGCCGGATTTTTTATCCGACCAAGGACTGTCAACAACAGCTTTTAGGACTTTCAGATCTTAGATCCCAAGAAATAAGTAATAAGCCAAAATCTATTCGATCGGTTAAATGTTTCTTGAGGTGTTCAAAAATAATCCTGCTCCTAAATTGGTTCTAAAAAGTAGCAGATAAGCCCTATAGTTTAATATTGATACAAAGTAATCAAACTTTAAGTCGCCGATTCTCTGTTTCCTTCATTTATTTGACAAAAGCGTAACGGCAAACGATTGAAAATCAATATCTGGTATTCAAAGGAGCTTTACTTAGTCTACTGAACCGAAGAAGAAATCGACGCCTATTCGCCTAGATGACAAGAGCGCAAGCCTATAACTTTGATACATGAAGAGAGATGGTCTGTAAGTAGATCCATGCTCTACTTTCATTGTAAGTCGTTTAAAATATTCGTGACACTATTCTAATACAATTGTTTCGGGCTCCAAATATTTCGAAACTTTGACTACTTTTTCTCGTTTAACGATGTACCAAGTCGCGACTAATGGAATTCTTTAAACAATAATATACATTTTATTTATAATAGATAAGATCTAAATCGAAGAGCTCTATGAAAACGAAGTTTCAGGATAAGAAAATATAACCGGGTTTAGGTCAACAGACAGAAAAATTCGGATCTAATTGATTCAAGGATGACAAATACATATTTCGAGATTATTCCAATCAAACATAACACGAGGAAATGATGAACCCGATTCCGCAATCGATGGCGATGGAGCAGACGTTCCATTGCCCGACCATGAAGAAGTTAGAATAGGAATTACCCGTCTGAAGAACAACACACCGGCGGACGCCGATGGATTAACAGCCGAGCTATTCAAACACGGCCGAACTGATGAGGAGCTTGCAACAGCTTCTTAGTAGAATATGGTCGAACAAAAGCATGCCCGACGATTGAAAGTTAAGTGTCCACAATCTGCGCCATCTGCCAGATAAGCCTCTTCAACATCGCATATAAGGTTCTATCGAGCGTACTGTGTGAAAGATTAAAACCCACCGTCAACAAACTGATTGGACCCTATCAATGTGACTTTCGGCCAGACCAGATATTCACCATGTACCAAAATCTTGGAAAAGAACCATGAAAAGAGAACGACTTACGCCACCACTGCGTAGATTTTAAAGCTGTTTTGACAGCACGAAAAGGAGCTGCCTTTAGGCTGCTATGTCTGAATTTGACATCCCCGCAAAACTTATGATTGAGAAGTAAAGTCCTCTCTCAACAAACAAAGACCAAATTCTACGAGTCACTCATCATTCCCGTCCTGCTATATAGTGCAGAGGCATGGATGATGACAACATCTGTTGAGTCGTGGTGACGAGTTTTCGAGAGAAGGTTCTGCGAAAGATTTATGGTCCTTTGCGCATTGGAAACGGCGAATACCGCAGTCGCTGGAACGATAAGCTGTACAAGATTGAGAGGCAGCGGCTACGTTAACTCGATCATGTCGTCCGAATGGATGAAAACAATCCAGAGTATTCGACGCAGTTCCCGTCGGGGGAAGTAGATTAAGACCTTAACTTCGTTGGAAAGACCAAGTAGAGAAGGACCTGGCTACACTTAGAATCTCCACTAGGCGCCAAACAGCGAAAAGGAAGAACGACCGATTCAGGGTATAACAATCTTCAGCAAACATCAGCGCTATTAGTCATCTCTAACGGATCAACATTTCAGATGATAATATTAAAAAAATGAACCGCCCTAGTATTTATAGAATTACATCTTGAAAGAGAAAGTTATTACTTTTGCTAACGAAGATTTTATAGCATCTTAGAAGCGATAAATTAATTTCGAAAATTCTCAATAACTCTAAATCATAACAAACACATAATAAAATCACAATTTAAAACCAATCAAAGTGTGTATATATGTATGTACGTATGTGTTCCGCGACCATGAGACAGCAGAAATTAATAGAGCAATCACCAAATAAAAGAAAAAGAAGAAGCGAAATGAGCAATGACTAGCGGCTAAATTACGCTCATCGCCCTGAGAAGTCTTTCATGTGCGAGCACCTATGAACCAACAAAAACACACAAACAACTAGTATTCGCTAGTATATATAGTTAATGGTTAAATTCACGCTTCGACTTTCCCACGCCAGCAGCAAAGTCAACACTTGCAAATGATCCTCGATTGAGGTCAAACACTTTGCTGTGAGCACTTGCCAATCAGTTGTGCCGAGACTACAGCAAGATTGCTACTAAGTGCCAACAAATGACTGAAGAAGCGAATCGACCGCGTTCAATGATGCGAACAAAGCGCACACCGCAGGAGCCATTTTTAATCAAATAAGAATGTTTCCGGCGAAGGCACGGCACTACCTAGCCGCCTAACAGAAATCATAACTGTTTACATTACATGTGCGCTTAGTGCAAACGACTGACTAACTAAATGACTAACTAGAAAATTTGTCGAATTTTTTGAAAATTTTGAAAATTTTCTCACGGCAAAGCAACTTTCCTGGTTCCTGGCATGGCAGTCAAATGGGGATTTTCCGAAAATGGCGCACATATTGTGCGAAACTCACGTGTGAACGAGAAGTGCTCGTCACTTTTTGGAAATTTTCGTACACACAGCAGCTCAAAACACGGAAGGACATGCACTAACACACACACACACAAACACATATATGCAATTAGTTAGTACATATGTGCCGCTGCTGGCGTTTCTGCGCGCTAGTGTGGGAATGTCCTTCCTCAACGCTATGCGGAAGCATTAAAGTGTGAACGCACTCACACATTTACCTGTAAACACCGCGTGTTCGAATGCAAAAGTCAAATTCCCACGCAGCATCGAGGCACACGGGCGCACTATCTAAGATTAGGGCGCTTCCACTGTCCTTTCGCCACACACAGTATGTGCAAGCAAGTGAAGAAATTACGGCAAGACGCTGATTGCTGACATATGCACACATGAGAACATACGAGCATATGTAAATATGTGCGCAAGCATACTCAAATGTGCGTAACATATGTGGCGAGCGAAATTGTGCGCAACCTGCCGCTTGCACCTTTCTTGCGATCGCACGGTTTGTAGAAACTTCTGTGCGTTTTTGCAAGTGAAAAAATCAACAACATAACTGCAGAAGTGTTTGATATCCTTATTGCCACCACCCGGCTCTTGCGCACACCCTAGCGGCTTATCGCTTCTGCTTCCTTTTATCGGCCGTTGCACGCTTGAGCTGCCCCCACCCACTGGTGGTTAATTTGTCGGATTAAAGCCCTTAAAGTAAACACTAGCGAAATCGGATATGGTGGCGGCCCGCCAAATTAACTTTTGTGGGTAAAATGGTTAATGAATATCCCTTGATGCGCTTGCTGAGTTCGCTTCCCATTCATTAACCCAATTACAATGCTAATGTGCGATATTCAATGGTATTAGCGGATTCTTTATTTTTATTGTTGTAGGCACACTAAAATGGTATTAAAGTCAAGTTTTTGTGCTACGAATTAATTGTGTACAAAGAGGATATTTGCGCATAAGCAAGCAATAAGATTAACAATCAAAGCAAATATAAAAAGCGCAATTAAAGAGTTTCCAACAAATAAGTGGAAGAGGAAGTATTCGGGCAAAATTGTTAATATATGTGAACTGGTCTACGGAAAGGGGGTTTAGGTGTCAAAAAATCATTTTTTTTTTAAATTTTTTTTTTTTCAATTTTTTTTTTTTTTTGCAGACCAAGTCACATATATTAATAGACATGTGTTTGCTTGTGAAATCTTCATTTTGCACCCTGGACAGAGTATATAAAATTTGTCACGATATTTGCAACATTCGAAAGGAAACGTCGGAGACCTTATAAAGTATATATGGAAGTATTTATGATAAGCGTTATCAATTTTTGTACCAATCATCTGAAATTTTACAACCGTACTTTTCTGACGAAGAAGCGGCTCATTTGTCGGAACAGTTGATATCGGACCACTATAACATTTATCGGATAAACAAACTGGATGATCGCAATAAAGTTCTTGTATGGAAAGAAATTTGACATGGTTTGTTGTCCAAGGCAACAGTGCAATCTCCTATACATAGAGTTCTTCATAGCTACAGTGCAAACGAATTTAACGTTTTTTCCGATGTATTTTCGAAAATTTCAAGCTCCCTCTTGCCTTTCAGCTTTGGTGGTGTTTACTTAGAACAATCTAATTATTGTATTTCTTTCTACCACTATTCGTTAAATATCTTCAAACTCATTAGTCTTCAATGAAATTTTCTATAAATCTAATAATTTCTTCGGCAGATGTGCACAGAGAGCCATATTACCATTTCTCAGTGTGAAGTCGTAGTTAAGTTTTGTTAGGATGACTAGAATCACATTCTTAACTATACAACTGAGTGCATTTTGAATTTAAATTAAAGTTTAAGACATCGAAACTTTGGTTGTTGTTGTTGTAACGGGGAACTAATACCCGTTAGGATGGTAAGGATTAGCTAAGTTGTCGTCGACGTCATCCAACGAAACGCCTAAAAAACGTGCTATTTCGACGCGGTCGGACCAAAGGTAGGAATGTGTCAGATGTGTGGGGTTGGTGGGGCATGCAAAGAGGTGTCATCCGGGGACTCATAGCACGCAGGACATATGTTGGATATGTCGGGGTCTATTCTGGATAAGTAGGAGTTTAACCTGCTACAGTATTCAGAACGAAGATGCGCAGGATTCACTCTCGAGCTCTTCGTCTGCAATGGGTGGTGGTTTCACTCAAAACATAACATTCACTGAAAGAGAATCGTTGAGGGTGTTGATGGCTCTACTGTGAATGGCAGTCAGTGCTAATCGGAAATTAGTTGGATCCGAAGTCTGGTCGGCGTATTGTCTGATGTCGTCGACGTAGTTGAAGAATGATTTTCTTAGGAGGCGGTTCCGCTCCAAGCAGGTGACTGCAGGGATGATTGAAGAGGAGTTCATATCACGGGCCTCACTATGCAGGTGTTCGATAGGAGACATCAAGAGGCATCCTGTCGTAGTCATTACAGATTTTTACCATACAGAAAAAACATGTGAATTTATTTTTTCCTAATATGGGTCTGAAGTTCCAACGAAATCGATTAGCTTGATACCAAGCACTCGAAGTAGGAATTTCTGGAAAGAGCCTTAGTAAAAGCCTCTCCACAGTCACAAATACCTCACTAAACATATGGTCGTTTAAATGACCACTACGGCGATCCCCAAAAAGCAGTTAGACGTTTCATAGTTCACTTAAATTGTAGCTCATAGTTTTATACGGTGCTCGTCATATGAATGGGACCATATTTATTTAAACTGTCGTTTACGTGGACTATAATAAAACACTAACTTCAGCGGAGACTTTAACAATTTTTGAATACCTCAGGGGGCTAAACTGAACAATCATTACTTTGGCAGTAAATCGAGATTTCACACGGAACAGATATAGAACATGTCACAAAGCCATTAAAGTTAACAACAGTGCCTTAACCTTAATTTTTAAAGCTTTTAAATGGATTATTTGTTGAAGCTTATGGTTCAATACGATACCAGATTCTTTAAAATATTCAGATTAATATATTAAAAACATGATTTCAGAAATAGCTTAGCCATTATACATACTTATTGGGGTGGACCAAAAAAAGGTTCATTTTTTCCCTTAGATACCATAAAATATAATAATGTCCGAATGACGACAAAATTCTAATATCGAGAAGTGGCGATTTGTGATCTCCCATTTAAATAATATAAGAACATTCTTATTTTAGATGTTTAAATGCATTTAAACAAATTATTGACTAGTGACAACGAAAACGATCTATAAAAAGAATCTAAAAAAATGATTTGCTAAGTCGACTCGATAAAAAATTTTTAAGTTTATAGTTCAAACTTAAATGGTAGATGATAGCATTAACGTTTTTTTGTAAATATTGCCTCAAAATCAAGCATAAAATTAAATTCTCCATTTTAAAAATGTTTGCTTCTCAAAAACTTGCAGCAACTACAAAGCAATGCAAACTAATTTCCAACCAAATTAAAACTGTAAACAAAACAACAGTTCCATCCGCATGACCACTCACGAAAAATCATATTCCTCTCTCTCTCTCGGCTATCCCCCAATGGCCGAAAGCGCATATTTATGCTGCTTTATGGGGCATATGTATGCGTGTGTGTATAATTTAAGGCTGTTAGCCAAGCTACACTTGGCAAGTAATGCAAGAGTATTTTCCAAAATAATTATGCTTGCTGTATTTGCGTTTGCCAAATAAATACAAACTACTGTTTATGAAATTTCCACTAACAATAATTCGTCAACAATGCAAATGCAAACTTTAATGTGTAATGTACGAGCAACACACACACACCCACACATACGAACATATGCCGAGGGAAACGGCCATGCCTTGAAATAGTCAAAGCTATTCGAAACTGAGAGGGAGTGCGCATGTATGTATGTATGTGTATGGGTGCGTCATTATTTGTAGGTATGCGTGTGTGTGTAAGTGCAAACGGCATCGACAAATATGCATCATAAATACCAAAAATCTCGAAAATATCACGTAAAATCGATCAGCAACAAAAACCGAATTGTTCAACAA
Organism: Bactrocera zonata; assembly: GCA_037783105.1. Lineage (NCBI taxonomy): Eukaryota > Metazoa > Arthropoda > Insecta > Diptera > Tephritidae > Bactrocera > Bactrocera zonata. The sequence goes on from JBAWJQ010004730.1 coordinate 55,698, forward strand.
TGTAGCTACAATTTGTTTAGTAACAACAACAACAATAACAGCGGGAGCAACAACAAAATGCAGTAATGCCTTTAACAACAAGAACAACGTAAAGTAGTAACAGCGGAACAACAACGAGAAAAAGAGGAAAATGGAAGTGGTAATGATGTTGCATAAGTCTTGCGAACGAGTGAAGGAAAAATCTGATGGATATACAAACATGTGTGCTTGTGTAGGTTTATACTTGCATACAGATTATGTACATCTGCATATACATATGTATGCATTTTCCATAATGACTTTAATTTACAAAGTAATGACGGTTATCAACAACCAATATACCCTTAACAGGAAAAAATCGATCAGCAACAAACATATTTGATTAAAATGATGCAGATTGCTCATTAACGAAATCTTCGATATCAGACCACTATAGCATATACTATACATAGCTGCCACACTAACTGTTCGATTAAAAGTAAGACCTTGTCTGGAAGATTTTTTTATTTGACAAAATACCTCCACGAAATTTGGCATAGATTATTGTGCAAGTTAACGCTACATGCTCTGAACAAATTTTTCAGATCGGTTGACTATAGCATATAGCTGTCGTGCAAACTGACTTACGAAAATCAATATAAAAATCTTTCTATAGCTTTTTGAACTAATTTTTTTCTAGTTCCATTTTTCGGTTGACACACAAATTGCTATGCACAAAAAATAGGAAGATACGTTACCTTTTTCTCCAAAGTGCCGTTATTTTCATATATAAGGTAGAAAGTGGGTGATCTATACTTGAAATTTCCAAAATCCACTTCAATTAAAGCAATTAATGAGTGTTTATAATATTTTTTTTTTAATTATTTTCTGGAGTTGTCACAATTTTAATCTGGAATGAACTCGAGCAAGAACTTAATAAACTAATCTAATTTAGATTATTTAACTGAAAAGCAGAAAGCTCACTTTTAGGGTCTTTATAGCACAAAAACATATTTAAGACTTTTCGAAGAAATTTCTATAAATATTTTATATTTTTATAATGATCCGACCGTAATCAAATTTTTTCTACAAATTCTGTACATATTTCACGAAACAATGATCTACCAGGCGTTTGGTCTGATCAAAAATCGATTTTTGTAAGTTACATGTAGAAATTGTTTTTAGGTTTCTCCCACGAAAAAGGCCGTAATCGGTACAGAAATCCCAAAAATTACAATAAGTGTGCACCTTACGATCTCATAGAAAAAATACGTTTTTGAAAGCCTCCTTACATCTGGCATACTGAAGTGATATTCTGATCTTAGATAAACCAAAATTAAGATTGTTTAACTCGGCTATAACCACGTAAGCGGTCTATATAAACTACATATATTAAAATTTAAACAAATTGTCAAGTGAACCAACTCAAATTACTTTTCATCTGCAAAGTCAGTAATTTATGTATAATCAACCCGAGATTTAAATTTTTCCTACTGGCTATACAGCAGATAACTCAAATTAGCATTCAAAAAAACACACACACACAAGTATACCAGCGATAAAATGAACAGCAACGGTAGAACTATTTCTTCACACCCCCCCACACTCTCACATACTCCGAACTCTCCACAGTTCACCCCCAACCAATGCAAATAGCGCAACCCAACTCAAACAAAAAGAAATGGCTAAATACTTGTACCATTACAAAGTCCCTAATGCATCGATATTTTTTATTATTTGCTCAGAGCTTCTATTAGTGAGAACGCATATATGGGTGTGTGTGTATGTGTGGACATTTACGACTATTTGTTATTTTAAGCTTTGTTGGCGTTGTTGTTTTAGTTGCTACCGTGAACCAATGATTTCTACGTGATGTTTACATAAATTTCAATTCGTTGTTGTATTTGAACACAAATGAAGAACAACAACAAATTCATATATGGTGACTATAAGAAAATAGAGAAAGAGAATGGTGAAATGGAATGAAAATGAAATGTATTAGGTTAAAGTAAAATTATTTACACAATTAGAATGCAAACAACAACAAGAACAACAAAATTTGTTGCTTAGTACAACAACAATAACAATAATAATATTATTTCATTGCGAGAGCGTTACTTCAGTGTAAATCAAAGCACATTTAAATCGTTTAGAATAATTTATTTATTTACTAATAGTTGATCTTGAGGTATTTCATTTACAACTGCAAATCACACCTTAAACATTTAGGTGTCAGAAGGACTATTGCATGCATATACATACATACATATGTACATATGTATTTCTGGGTGTCAATTTCATACGATCACCTAAATACATATGTACATATTATATATTTATACCTTCATACATACTACATACATACATATACAGGTCTTGTAATCATTGCATACAAAGTTGCTGTGCTATTTAACTGCCGCCATTCAAAAGCCGAGTCTAAAGCCGGAGCCAGCCACAACGATTGTCGCTGTCGTTTGCTCTAGCAGAATGTTGGAAGAAAAAAATCAATAAAAGTCACGTTTTTCGAAACATCACGTTCCACAGATATTTTCCGAGGCTCAATATGACATTGCAACAGTGCCAAATAACAAGTCAATGAAAACAAAAACAATTACAAGAATTATACGAATATTTGAAAAAACATTTCACAACAATTACAAGAATTATAGAAGCATTTAAAATAATACCGTAACGACATACATATGTACGTATGTGTATAGAAAATGCATATACATATACATATGTATATTTTCAATTCCAGAATTAAGGTCAAGTATGAAATTTCTAAAAAATAACTAACTAATTTATTAGCTTGCCATCACCTTGAAATATTTTTATGCTCTCGACAGAGTATATTAAGTTTGCCACGATATTAGTAACATCCAGAAGGAAATGTCGGAGATGATATTATATAATAAATATGTTCATATATATTTTATATTTACTAATCAAATGTGCTCTCAGATTCATTAAGATACCTCACATGGCATCACCAAACATATGGAATAAAGTCACCCGGACGTTGTATGTTAGTTATATGGGGACTAGGTTCTTTATTTATTCTTCCAAATCAATTTCATTCCCTTCAAAGTAATCTCCTCCCGATGCAATGCACTTATGCCAACGGATTTTCCAATCTTCGAAACACTGGTTGTAGTCACTTTCCGGGATGGCCTTCAGTTCCGTCTTCGCTGCGGCTTGAATCTCCTCTATCGCATAAAAACGGTGTCCCCGGAGCAGTCTTTTGAGCTTGGTGAACAGCCAGAAGTCTCACGGCGCCAGATCAGGTGAATACGGTGGTTGTGGAACGATATGGGTTGAGTTTTTGGCGAAATGATAACGAATTACGAGGGCAGTATGGGATGGTGCATTATCGTGGTGTAAAAACCACCAAGAATTGTCTTTCCACAGTTCCGGCCTTTTTAGGCGGATAGCGTTACGCAAACGACGCATAACGTTCCAATAATATTCCTTGTTGACTGTTTGATCGGTTGGAAGGAATTCATAACACAACACCACGATAATCGAAGAAAACAGTCAACATGACCTTGATTTTTGAGCGACTTTGGCTCGATTTTTTGGTCTCGGCTCTCTTTTGGCACGATATTCGCTCGATTGATCGGTTGTTTCGGGGTCGTAAGCATAGATCCAAGTCTCATCGCCAGTTATAATGCATTTCATGACACTCTGGTAGTCGGAAAGCATCGTTTCACACACTTCAACGCGACGCCTTTTTTCCAAAAAATTCAATGTTTTCGGTACCAGTCGAAATTTGAGGCGCTTGAGGCCCAAAACATCCTTCAAAATGGTATTGGCTGAGCCTTTTGATATGCCAATTTCATCAGCAAGGTCTCTAATTGTTAATCGACGGTTTTTCAACACCAAATCTTTGATTTGTTGAACGTGAGCTTCGTCGGTTGAGGTTGATGGTCGCCCTGGACGCTCTTCGTCTTCGACACGTTCACGGCCGGCTTGGAACTCACTATACCACTTGTAAACATTTTTTTAGACATAGCCTCATCGCCAAAGGCTTTCTGCAGCATCCTCAACGTATCCGCAGCAGAAAATTGATTCCGTAAACAAAATTGAATGCAAATTCTTTGCTCAACAAATTTCGACATCGCAAAAAACGAAAAACTCACTTTTAGCAGCTCACAAAACGACACGTATCTCAAACACTAATGAATATTTTGAAATGACATTTGACATAAATGTAATTGTGTTGATATTTTGTAATATGGGAAGTTGGCATGGTTGCAGTCTGCTTTTCTCCATTTTCACTCCGTTACATACAAATATGAAAAGAATCTTCATGAACCAAAATTGCTTGAAATCGATATGGCGGTTCTAGAGATATGTCATTTCAACTAAAATTTGACAGTGCCACAACCATCGTCCAGTTTTTACTCCGGCTCCCCTTAAGCCTTCTCGTACAATCTGTATCTGTCGTACGGGGCTATCGTCCGATTTCATCCATTTTTATAGTATCGGTGGAGGTGCTTAAGGAATTTTTCTTGAGTGAATTTGGTTTTTGTAGAATTTTACACAGCCGCGCTCACTTTTCAGAATTTATAGCCCACAGTTACCTCTTATTACTGCGATCCCCTGTGCCAAATTACAGTTCTTTATCTTAATCTGGTGCTTGGTTATGGAAAATAATAGGTTTTGGTTTAATGGCGACTTTTTGCACTTCCAAAGCATACCCTTCCATGAATTTTAAAATGATAATAAATGGTAAAATTTTCCAAAATTTCTACCCATCGACGGCGAATTTTTTATTCATAATTCATATACAAATAATATAGGGTATTTTTTCTACTAACGGTGGTCCCAAAATCTCATAATGGCTTCTCCACCGATTGTAGTTGCGTTGTACTCGAAAGCAGAGACGACAAGAGAAAAAAGGCTTGTGGGTAATTTCCTGCATTAAATATTACAAAGCCCCATGCATGCCACATTTGTGCACTCTGAACAGCAAGCGCAGCCTTGAAGAACTTCAATGCAGCGTTTAGGAACAGTACGAAGAAGTTTCTGTTTCGTTTCGAGACCGTCAATCATACATTAATCGACTGGTACATATCAGAAATCAGGGAACAGTTGAAGTTGTGGTTTCTATCCGACTAACCTGCTCCAAAGAGAATGAAGTCTGTCCCAACGACCATGAAGATGGTATTCACCGTTTTCCAGATTTATGAAGCGTGATCTATATCGACCAACTAGAAACACCAAATTGCACCCATTTTCGGCGAGAGAAAAGGACTCTTTCACGATGACAATGCACCGCCACATAATCACTAGGGCCAAATTTTTGAAATTAGGCTGGAAATGATTACCCTATATACCGTATCATCCAGATTCGACACGGTGTGAGTTCTTCTTGTTTCACGTTCGAAGTAATTTGAGTAAAATAAGCAGGTTATACAGAGCAGACCTCCAGAAAACGTATTTTATTTTATTATAAATACATAATAGATATTTATATAATTTTTAAGTGAAAGTGACACAGCACTGAATAAAAAGACGGTTAAATTTGAATGTATGTATGTATGTATATACAAGTATACTAGGTATAAATACTATATAGTCAAGTACTACTCTGAAATGGATGAATTTCTTACTAGTTTCTAGACAACACATTTTACTGTAAATTTCCAGCATAAACATACATTCACACGTCGATAAAGCCATTTTGCTACACACTTACATGCGTACAAATGTATGTACATAAATACACATTTATATGAGCAGCATTAAGCTTTAGTGCGGAAGTAGTGCTTGAGCAACCAGTTAGAAGAGAAATGACTGAAAGTCGATTGCATTTGAGAAGGACGCTCGGTTGCTGCCTCCATTTTGGCCACAACACCCAAAACAAACAAGAACAACAAAATACTTTGTACAAAACCTAAAGTAGTCCATTGCGTAGTGAAGTGAGTATGTTAATACAATGTTTGTCTGTATGTTTGTATAGTCTGCGCGTCAAACGGCCGGTTCATTCACCGGCCACTTATGGAAAAAACTGGTTTCCAAGCGGAGAGCGCTGGCTGCTGATGCATGTGCGCTGAAAATAACAAGGCAGCGAATAAACAACACAGTCGCGTTGCGGCGGCATTGCAACAACACAAACAATTATAACACAATCGACCACTACCACACCACCATTCCACAATTCCACCATGAATACCAGCATCAACGAACCTCTCATTGGCTGTCGCGCGCTGCGTTACACACACACACGCACACAGTCACATGCTAACGCACACACAGCTCAACGTAAGCACCGCAAGGCATAGCAGTCGCGCAGCTGCTAGCTGGAAAGTCAAACTGGAATTGTTTGGAATATTTTGTTTCGTTTCACTTTCACATTCGCATGCATTTGACGTTTGTATTGACGTTGCTCTGTGTTAGTGTTTTTGTTTTTGCCATTGTTGGCTTTGTTGTCGTTGTTGCTGTTGGTATGCTAGTATTTGTACAGCATGTCGGGTCTGGACGTGCGCTTGTCAACGCCTGCCGCTGTCGCTGTCATTGCGCCTGCCTGTGTATGTGTGTGTGTATGGCAATGCGTTAGTATGTGTGCTCGTCTGGCAACGCCTTTTCTATTGTTATTTGAATTGTGTTTGAATGTGTGTGTGCGTATTTGGCTGTTCGACTGCGTATCGGTGTGTTTATTTCACCCCTCATTGCAATTCCGTATTGTATTTTGTATTTGCTTTCTCTTTCATGCCAGCATCATGCCTGTGGCATGCCACATGCGGCATGTGCCACACAATGTCTCGTAACATATCCGTTTTACTGTCATTTCAATTCGTCTCTAATTCTCACAGCGTTGTAACTTTAATTCAGTAAGTTGATTTATATGCATATATAACTACATGTACATATGTATGTACATACATTTGTACACACATACATTTGTTTAAAAATAAACTTAGGAGTTCTTGTAGCCGTATACATATATTTGAATATGTGGCTGGAAAGGTGCACAAACAGCATAAGTCATGTCTGCAGCAGCTGAATGCGCCTGTCAAAATTCAATGTCAATCTCATCACTTTATTGAAAATTTACTGCACACACACAAACAACAAATGCAAACACATCTACATAAATTATGTTTTATTAAGCATTTGACGCATACTTTAGGGCGTTCAAGCTTATTAAACTGTATGCAGAGCAGCAAATAGCACTTTCGTCTCTCAAATGGTTTACGTATTTGGAAAATTTTATTCTGCTCTGAAAAAAATGAGATTCTTCAATACTTTGTTTATTATTAGACATATTTTTGGTGTATACTTCTTTGATCAATATACTGCATACATACATATGTATGTACATGCGTTAGTATGTTTGCATTTATGTATGTAAAACAGAAAAAAAATTAATACATTTTTGTAAATAATAAAATTTAGGTAATCCTAAACTAACACATGCAAATATACATATATACACATTTTTTGGGCATATTTTGTGTACCAATGTTGGCAATTCGTACCTTTTACTATAATATATGTATATATTGTACTAATTCTGTTTTTGTTTCGGACAATTGTTTCTGCGTTACAAATTTATTTTCATAATCTCATCGCGTAAAGGAAACCATCACAATGATTGAGTAGAACATGCAACATGGCGCGCATTTCACTTGGCTCTCAGGAGAGGTTAGTATTGGAAAAAGATGAAAACAGTGCTAACGGCCATCTCATTTTTATATGTGTGTATGTAATTCTTCAAAAAAAAAAAATAATAATAATAAACTAGAATCCTCAATTTTTATAAGGATCTAATTGCACTATAAGGTATATATTCTATGTACATACATAGTATTCACTTAAGGAGTGATTCAGAAACTCATCCAGATTATTTTTTATATTGTTTGATCTACCGTTGTCGCTTAAAAAGGGTCTGCTCAGGACTAAACACACGAATTTGTATGGGTGTTTAATAAACTTTATTCATTATTACGGCTATTATATTCTCAAATAGTTCACTCGCGTACATATCCTGCCCTTCATCTAGAAAGCGCTAGTGCCATCAAAGAAAAATATTGATTTACAATCTCGGCAATTCTCTATATACATACATACATAAGGAATACGTTTTTAACCTGTCCTAGGTTATGTTAATATCTCATATATCTGACAATAATGAAGATTGCCGTACGGTATTAAGATTATATCCACTTGAGAATTTCAAAAAATCGATTTTTTGTTTTGATTTGTACATACAAATCGTCACTTTTCATAAGTTTACAGGCGAAGGAAATAATATAATAGAAACCACCCATATTGGAACAAAATTTGAGTTTTGGTTATATCTGACAGCGGAATATATACATATGTAATATGAAGTAATGAATTGTTAGCAATAAAAAACTCGGTTTCGGTTTTTTGATGATACATTGTTTTGCATTTTAGGTGAAGATATGTATTTATATTGAACTTGAGAATATTGTCTGAATATTTAAACTTGATTCGGCAAATAGTCCGAATATTTAAGCGTGTTTATAAAAAATTTTTAACTTAGTGTATCTAATTGGCTCTCAAAACTTTAATTACGTTTTTCTCGGAATTCTGCTATCAGTGTTGGTGAGGATAATTTCTACGAAACTTGAAAATCGATTGTCTTGAAATTTTACCATGAACTTGTTGACATACATATGTATTAGTTACTTAATAATCGAATATATGTATGTATATGGTTTCTGATCATAAAATCGATTTTTAAAGTTATGCTATTATTATGCTAAGGGTACAGTTTTTCAAAAAAGCCAACTTTTTTACTAAAGACATTTTTTTTCCAAAAATCAAAATTTTTTTGTTTTTGCTTTTTGAGAAAAATTTAAGCATAAAAATCTTCATCACCGCCAAACACCTTTTTTCGGATTTCCTCCTGAAGAACGGTCATGGGGTGGAGAGAATACAAAATTTTTCAAAATTAATCGATTAATAAAGTTCCGTTATTTTGCCAAAAATTTAAACTTTTTTTGAAAATTTTAAGCAGTAAAATCTTTATCACAGCCAGACACCTTTTTTCGGAACTCCTGCTGAAGATCGGTTATGAAATCGAGGGAATTCAAAATTTTCTTAAATAAATCGTCGATTAATAAACTACAATTCTATAAATGATAAATTCTTTTAATTTGCTTATTAAATAAAATACCTCTACAGACAAAAATTAACAAAAAAGGGGGTTTCTGGTTTGCAAGTGGATATAACGCCTCAACGAAACTTGTTTACGGAAATTTGCCCATATTTTCGATGACCGAATTTTTTTTACAGGAATTTTTTCTGGAAATCTTGGCCACAGCGAAACTATAATACCCTTCACAGATGCATTTTTTTTCCATACTGGCTGCTATATGCTATAGCTTTTCGATTTAAAATCCTCCGACAGTTCAACAACAGCAGAATTGACACGGATTTTATTTGGCCAAGGGCTTTAAAAAAACGAAAAGTGGTCCAATCAGCACAATATATTAGGAGATTATAGCAATGCTTTGAAGATACATATCTTTATTTAATAAAAAGTCTATCATACAAAGTCTTGAGTTTGATCGATCAACTATGCTATAGAAGTCAGATAAATGATAGCTTCTTGGGGAGAAAAAGAGATAAGCAAATTTACACGAGGATATCTCAAAAACTGAGGGACTAATTTGCGTATATATACATATGTATATATATAGACGGACAGATGGACCGATAGACTTTCGCCATGAAAACTGCCATTTAAACTGACGAAGTCAGCATACAAATCTTTTTGTCTTTAAGACACACCCATAATTTAAATATCTAGGACAAATTAAGGAACTATTTGTATGGATCTAACAAAACAAAAATCCTTGCTGATCACCAATCATTAATGTTTAATAATTTATTCCTTTATGCTATCAAATATGCACCAAAAAAAGCTTAGCTTCGGTGAACAAGTTTAAATTTTTTCTTGTTTGTTATTTCTTTTGCAAATTTTCCATATGTACGTATATACACGTAATTATATTTCACATAAACTTTATTCTTTGAAATATGAATTAAAAAAAAAACTAATTTGAGATCACGAATTTTTAACTATCTTTTAAATTTTATATGCAAGCATTTTTGTTAATAAATATTATGTGTAGTTATGTTTTAGTACAAGCAAGCTCATATATTAATTCATTGGGGCAAAGCACATAAAAGTTAAAATACTGTGACGCATTGCCATTTGTCTTGCTCTTTAAAAATTTTCTGTTGACTTAATTTTTTGTGATTGGTATTGTTTTAAGCACTTTCTGGATGTGCTCGTTGCTTTTTTCGGGTTGCTTTGCTTGGCTGTCATTAAATTCACTGAAGCTGCAACAATAGCTGCGTCATACGATACGCCAATGTCCAGCTGCAGCGAGCAGTGCTTCGTAGCTAATGGCAAAATGCATTTTGCAGCTACAACAACAAAGTACATTACTGGCAAGCATGGGGCGCAACAGCACCATGCCCAGCCATTTGCATGCTCCAGACGAAACAAATTACAAGCTACCGAACAACGTGCACGAGGATAGAGGAGGAATTTAATGCTGAAAGCTCGCTTCTGCCGTGCACAAGCGCACAGCACAATTCATAAATGCACACAAAACATAGTACATAACGGAGCATATATAATTCACATACATACATATGTATACACATGCTATGCTTGTACGGCAATAAAAAACATCGAAATTAAAAACAAACAAATCTGCTTTCTTCACTTCTCCATAAATATTATGGACAAAAAAAAAACAAGTAAGAAAAAATGAAATGTTAAACTAATGTGCACAATTATTACTCTTTGGATCCATCTCAAAGTGCTGCTGGAATTGAAGGAACGCTGTCGCCGTCCGACATACTAACTTTTGGAGGGAATGTTGTGCGGCGGTTCTGGTTGGCAAATAAACGACGATGTTAACGGTAATGTGACGGCAGCGCGGGTGTACTATATAACGTGTGCGCGCACTGCACCAGCCAGGCGCTCGAAATATGCCAGCCACACGAATATGGACGTCAAGCTGTATGCCCGGCACACACAGTTGCAATTATGCTTTGTACGAAATTCTCAGCTGTCTCGGTAATTCAAAACTCGAAAATGTTAGAGGCGCGCGACAGACGGAGGCGACACTGACAACAACAAAACCAACAAGCACAAACGTTCACTTGAGGTAAATGTGAATTAAAAATCGTAAATTATGCACCATAAACAAACCGCGAGGATCAGTATGAGGCGCGCAACGAACGCTAAAAAAGGAACGCTACGGAATACGTATTTCACAATGTCACAAAAATTGCAACAAAAAAAATTTGAAAATATTCAAAAATATACGTGTGTATTCAAAAACACCGCTTTCAAATCGAGTTTTAGTATTTCTTGATTGCTTCTTGGCGCTGCTAACGGCAACAACCCTAAACTCACGGGCAATGGACGCGATGCAACTAAACGGTGAAATGTCGCCAAGCCGCAATTGGAGCGAACGCCCCAAGTGCTGTGTTGATCGCATAGTCGAATATACATACATGCATACATACATATGTACATACATATGTAGCGATCATTAAGCTCGAACGGGCGCCATATCGTTAGCGACGCCGCCAACAACGCCGCTGACTACTGTTGCTGCTTTAAACTCGAGCGCAACACCGGCCAGCTGACGTTCCATGCGCAAATCGAGCTTTATCGCCAACAGTCTTCGAGTCTTACCATACTTTCTTAGTGTACTAAAACCTACACTCATGCATACTTACATATACATATGCTTGTTTGTATGCGCGCACGTTGTGACCAACGTCAACAGCATTTCCCCAATGTCAACGAAATCAAAATAAATAATATTCACATTTTGCACTCCATCAGTTATGTTGACGTTGCAAAAGTTTGCATTTCATATGAAAATTTCACTTTGCCCGCTGCACTTTTACTCAGCGCGACCGCTATTTAATTGTTCGACTTTCCGCTGCATGGGTTCACTTGATCTTTCTTTGCATTTTATTTTCTCGTTATTGTTATTGTTTGCGTTTTTTTTTTTTTTTTTTTGTTTAATGTCCCCCGCCAAAAGTTAGCTTTTCACATCACTTTCATCAGCGTTTTAATTTAACGCTTACTAAAGTTCTTATTTCAAGTACAAGTGCATGCACACAAACAAACACACATACACGAATATGTATGTACATATGTACCGCTGTTCACTTTCTTTGTAACACTCCCGAATTATGCTGATGCAGAATTATATTTATGTGGTCATTCTCATGTGTTTACAACCTGTCAATGGTTAGCCTTTGAAACAGTCCAGACCTTAGCCAATATTCATGGATATTCATATTACATAACAGGTATGTATGCACGTTGCTATGTTTGTGTGTGTTGGTCATTGTTGCTGTTGCTTTATTAATATTTAAATTTGCTTTGTCTTATTGTTATCTTTTTTATTTTTATTGCTTTAGTTGTTGTTAGCTTTTCACTTATAGCAATACAAATGCTTCAATGCCAAGGGGATAATGTACATATATGTGTGTATAGTTACTGAAAATGCAAGTAAATATGACATTGCGAGGTATTGAATTGCAATTAGCCAGCGCAACAGATAACTACGGTTTCCCAACTATATACATACTTACTACATATGTAGTAAAAAATTTTGTGAATTTGCATTCATTTTTCATCGTAATTTTTTTTTCTATACTTTTAAGGGTTGAACCGCTTCAGCGATTGCGACCGATCTAGTAGATATAGTACATACATACATATGTATCAGGGCGGATCCAGAAATAGTTTTTTGGGGGTAAAATAAATATTTACTTGAAACATGAAGATGGTATTAAATACAGTAGAACTTATGAACTTTATAGCGGAAAAATATCAAATCGACCTGCTAAAACCAAATCCTCCTAAATTGAAAAAAACCGTAGACGTGCGGGTGTCATACTTTAATGCAATGTATAATACTGTAGTCAGTTCGTGTATTGAATAGAAAAGTTTTGTAAATCAAGACGATATGGGCCAAGTTTTTAGAATCTTTCGAGAACTTCTTCTGCCGTGACTTCAATGTCGCGATGCGTGTGCAACAACGCCAGGTTGATCAATCTATCTTGAAGCGTGTTCGCCCTCAGCCAAGTTTTCATGCAGCGAAGTGTCGAAAAAGAGCGGTCAGAGCTCGCATTCGTCACAGGAAGTGTGCGGAATAAGCGAAGAAACTATGATTTATGGGGTATAGGTCTACATCGTAGTTCTTTAACGTTTCCAATGCAGTAGTCGGTAGCTTGTGGTCTTTTGACTTTTGCTTCTATCCCTAATGACACTGCCGGAGAACAAGTTCACCTTTGAGTTTCAACCGTCGCATGACGTTATTTAGTTTTCAAAGCACATAATTTTTCTGAAAGCAGCAAACTCAGTTGAAATCTATCCAATACTGTTCTAGTAAAGCGCGTTTTCAAATCTTCGCCGATTGTATCCAACAGAGGAATGTACACAGAGACCTTGTAGTATTTCTCGCAAGATCTTAATTTCGCATTTTGTTTGCCAGCCGCAGATTCCTGGTTTTTTTCGTCCACTTTCAGTTCAGCCGCCATTTTTTCGTCTCTGAATAAATGAATCGAAAATGTTCTTTAGCTTTTTATCTTAGATTTTGCAACGTTACAAGCAGCGTATCTATAAATTTTGATGCCTTTGCCAGATCGACTCGATTCTTTTTGAAGACTCAGGCTGAATCAATGAGTTAGAGATAGATATACAGTGGTACCTCGACATACGAGTTTAATTCGTTCCGCAACTTTGCTCGTATCTTGAATTACTCGTATCTCGAAGCAAATTTCCCCATACAAAACAATTGAACTACCATTAATCCGTTCCAACCTCCAAAATGTCACCCCAGTTATTTTTGTTACGTGGTTTTGAATAATAAAAACGTATTTATAAATATCAAATATTTATTACACAAAAACAAAAAAGAGAATGTAAAGAAATAAATTAGATATCCTCACTGGTCTTTGCCTTTTTCGCTACATTTTTCTCGCTTTCACCTGTAGGCCGTTTAGAAAAAAACATGTCCGAGGAGGTTTGTTTCTTCCTCCCTTTCTGAGGGCAGATTCACGACCTGTTGCAACTTTTTCTGGGTGTTTTTTTTTCCACGAACTGTGAAACTCTCTCCCACATTCCTAAGATCTCCTTTATCTCACTTGTAGAAATAACCTCCTCCTCTGACTCCTCAAAACCAATTTCTTGCATAACCTCAGTATGCTGCTGTGACTGTAACTCTTGTATCTCCTCAGTCGTTAGTTCCTGGGAGTGCAGCTCGAAGACCGAACCGGACTCGTATCTCGAATTTCGCTCGTAACTAAAAGCAAAAAATCACTTGCTCGTCGGCTCGTATCTCGAAAAACTCGTATGTTTGGGTACTCGTATGTCGAGGTACCACTATAGGCAAAATTATAAATTGAAATTTGCACACGGCTACGATGAGTATCGTTGCTTTTCCCCGATGTTTCCTTATTTTTCCAGTTTCCAGGAAAGTCCCTTCAGGTACATAAGGCCTGTGAGTTATATGGCTTTCAATTTTATTAAGATAACTCACATATTGGCCGATATATGCGGTATAAAATCACCCGAAATTTCGAAAATCTCTATATTAAGTATATGGAGACTACAGAAAGTATTGACCACATTCAACCCATTTGCAGCATACAGACGTAGTACTATCAAGAAAGAGTTGTCTCTGAATTTTAATTTTAAATCTGACAGATTTACCAAAACTTTCTGTAAAAAGTCAACTATAGGTACTGGGGTCCAAATATTCGGTAACTAGGGGCTTCAACAGTGTTTGTCATTCATAGTTATCAACTTATATATTCAGCGTAGATACGTATGTATAAATATTTGAAATTTCAGAATATAGATTAGAAAATGTGCAACTGACACTTAAATTTAATATTTTTATTTTGTTCTAGATAGCCCAAACGATTTTTAGCTTACACGGTTTTCACGTTATTTTATTTCATATTATGTACACCGAGTTATATACTAACATATGTACATAAGTAAACCATATATATAATGGAGTTACGTTTATATATGTTCTCTTTTGAAAGCACACAAACGTACAATATATGAATTTAAAGAGGATATTTGGCACTTGTTTTGTTTGTTGTAGTAAAAATTATAAAATATGCCATTTAATGAAACATACAAATCACGTGATTAGTACGTTGAGTGATTTTGCCCGAACTTTGCGTTATACTCACAAAAATAAAAAATTTCGTACTTTAACTTTCAATTGAACTTTGCTCAATTACTTTGTGTCCCTTTAATTTTTTATTTCAATGTTAAAATTATTACAGTCATTTAGGCATTAGTCATCGCAAAATGGTAAATCAAATTAGTGAGGAAATTGACAATATTTCAATGAATTTTTTTTTATTAATGTATTAAAACTTTTTTTTCAAGCACAATATTTATTATGTTTTACATAATATCTTACATAACAATATTTTATTTCCAATTTTTTAAGCAATAAATTAGACCTTGTTGGTGTAAATTTAAGTACATAATACAATGTGAAAATCAGCCTTGACAGCTAATGCTTCTCTTGTATTAACGGTTAAATAATAGTAACGTTATCGCTTTTTGCAGTCTATATTTTTTCTAGACGTTTTTCTTCCGTTTCCGTCAAAAATTATATTTATTTCTCTTCATTTTAAAGGGTGATTTATTTCGAGGCTTCCTACCTTTCTTTTTAAAGAAAAACACAGAAACTTCAAATTTGATGGAGAATGTTTATTATCATTCGAAAGAACATTCCTTGGGAATTTTTTTCAGATTATCTTTTGCAAATCATGACGGCGGCTACGTCTCAAATGGTCCATATATTGAGTCCAATTTTCGATGACTCGTTCCAGTATTTTGACTGATAACTGGCCAATGGCACGCGTGATGCTTTCCTCCAAGACTTGAATCGAAATGGCATTGTCCGCATAGACTTTAGACTTTACATATCCCCACAGGAAAGTGTGTAATGGTGTGATATCACACGATCTTGGTGACCAATGAATCGGCCCAAAACGTGAAATTATCTGCTTAACGAAGTGTTCCCTCAATAAATCTATTGATTGATGCGATATGTGGGAAGTGGCGTCTTCTTGTTGAAACCAAATGTCGCCGAGATCACAAGCTTCAATTTCAGGCGTCAAATAGTCGGTTATCATGGGGCGATAACGGCCGCCATTGACAATTACGTTCTCACCGGCATCATTTTTGAATAAATAGGAACGGATGATTCCACCAGCCTACAAACCTCACCAAACCGTGGTTTTTTCGGTATGAAATGGCAGTTCTTGAATCTCTTCAGATTGCTCTTCGTCCCAAGTGCGGCAATTTTGCTCGTTTACATACTCATTCAGTCTGAAATGAACCTCATTGCTGAATTTCGAAACACGTCGGATATTTTTGGAACTTTCCAAACAATGTTGAAGAAAAATAACATGACAGCTTGACACAACTCACGCGTGATCTGTCAAAAAAAGACTATTGAAAAAAGTACTACTCGGATCACCCTTTATGTGAATAAGCATACAAAATATTACAGATTTTAAATTAAAATATCAACTTGCATCACGATGAGATAATACAGAATAACAGCACAATTACAAATAAGCCAACACAAAGGTTTCGAATTTTCAAGAAAAGAAACTCCTGCAACCGATACCATTGATGAAGCATATCTATGTACATACATAGTATGTACATATATACATATATGCATGTACATATATTCACTTGTTCCACTTCGGTGTAGCCCCGCTTATTTAGTTATTTGTATTCATTAACAGCGCAGAGGCTGCATCATTGTCATGTTGATAACAACTTGTTTTGCGGGGAGAATGTGTGAAATTCTATGCGCGAGTCCCAAATCCAGTGGGCGATATGTCATGGCAAATTCTATTGAAGCTTCGACAATGTGACAAGAAAACAACAAGTAACACAACAATAGCTGACACATTAAACAAGAAGCAGAAGAAGAAAAAAATTAAAATAAAAATGAAAATAAAAACTGCAGCGCGTTCGAAATTGAAATCCGAAGCTTGTCAACGGCGCAAGTGCGCAGTCGTGAAGATGCAAGCCAGGTTTTCAAAGAAACGCAAGCACAAAGAAAAGAAAAAAGCGACTGCAACAAAATTGCAGGCGAACTGCGCCGAGGTACGAGTGCGCGGAGCAATAAAAAACTATTTTACGCACAAGCAAATCAGCCAAATGCAGCTAATAGGTTTTTTTAAATCTAAGTAAATACACATATTGGCGCACAAACACACACACGCCTCCGCATGCGTACGGAAAATATGCAGATATGTTTGTATGTGTGTATTTGGGTAATTGTCACTAGGGGCGTTAATGGGCTGTAGCTGACGTTTTTCAAAATGCAAATTGCCCATACCTAATTTGCATATTTCAAATTTATGTAGAAAGAGGGAAAATATTATACTACTCTCGTACATAATAAAATTAAGTATCTGTAAATAATTTTCGCCAAACAAACTGAAGCAAGAGCCTACACGCGCACACATACATATGTATATACATATATTGCAGTTAATATATATGTATATATGTACATACATTGATATGCATGTAAAAATGCTATAAAGTCTACAGAGATTTCCAACAGCTCCACGCGTCCAAGGGCACAAGCGATTATTTACTATTATGCTTCCAAGAACTATTGTGGGCAATGGAGCAAAGCAGCTCCAGCACCTACATATACACACACACACCCACAAACAGCATACAGTTTATATGCCAGATGAGGTATTTAGTACGGCTGGTCGCGCTGCTAAATGACGATATAGAGAGGCGACAACTGTAATAACAATAACAACAACTGTGAGATCGGTGAAACTCATCAAATTCACATTTCAACCGAAAACAAAAACACTTCTGCAACTTACGACAACTTACAACGCACACATAACCACATACATACGTACATACATACATACATATGTATAATGCCAGCAAAGCCCATACTTTCGTGAAATTATCCGCATATGTTCGCTTATTAGCGCAACGAATGCTGCATGCAGACTCCAGCGCTGCAAGAAAAATGCTAACCAAATGGATCAACTGGTCAGCCAACTGTTTCACAAACCGACTGCCGCACTCGCACCAGCGTCGACTACCAACACACTTGGTCCACAGCGCACGCGTTGCCGCTCGCGATCATCAACGTGATTCCCGCTGCCTGGAAGTGCTTATCGAGTTCGGCTATTCGTTTAGTTCTTCCGAAAACTAGCGCAAAATTAGCATGTATGACAAATTGATTGGTAACTAGCGACAACAAGTACAACAACAAGAACGATTAACGAGCCATACAACTGCAACGAAAAGCAGCATTAATGCAAGAAGGAAAGTCAAATTAAAACTTGACAGCTGTCGACGAAGAAGTTGTGTATGCAAGTGTGAGTGCGCTTCGACGGTGTGCTACAGTGATTTGGTAAATAAAATATTTATTTATAGCATATTTATGTAATGTATGTAGGTTTATGTATGTATGTAAGTTTACTTTTATAAGAAGTATATACCAAAATTGAAGTAATAATGTTCAGCAGGCTTAAGGGGTTACATGGGTTTACGGGCTACAAAAAATCTATTTTTTTTATTTTCTTATTAAATTCTACAACACCTCTAGAATGTTGTTCTAAATTTTCAAGTTGATCCGAGCAATAGTTTCGGAGATACAGCCTTGAGAACTTGTGTGCTCGAGGCTAGCCCGGTTAAGTGGGCCGTCTTTAAACGCGTTTTTCTCGAAACTATGCTTTTGAAGGCGGTGGGCATGAATACTCGAGCACTGCTCAACCGATCTTTAAGAAATTTTACACGAACTTTGAGACACAGTTCTTAAAGAATTGGACGAAGAATTTTTTTATCGCGAAATTTTTAACAAAATTTTTTTACTTTTTATTTTTTTTGTAAAAAAATCTGCCAAAAATCCAATTTTCAGTTTATTTTTCCTTCGTCTAAGTCCTAAGTTAAGGTTGTAACTAAAACACGTATTTTTCACTTTAGATAATCCTGTAAGGAGTTATCCTGCCAACGTTGGCGCATCTTTTTTCGATGGCCTCGAAATAGCCGAGTTTTAAAATATTTTTTCCCAAAAGTCTATGTTAATAGTGTATGTTTGTAACAATAAAAATTGTAATAAAATGTTTAATTTTTTATATGAGAAAAAAATTGTTGAATAAAGGCTTTTTTTAACTGTTTAACTTAACTGTCTTATACCCCTAAAACGTATGATTCCAATTGTACGGCTTTAAGTGTTTTTTAGGAATTATTTTTAAACTCTCGAAACATGTTACTACAGTCTGTGAGGTCTAGAAATTGTGGGGGAATTTGTGATGAGAAAGAAAGAAATAAGATCCGACGTTTTTGGGCCATATTTTGTTCAGCGATGAGGTCTATTTCTGGCTTAATGGATATGTAAATAAGCAAAATTGCCGCATTTGGGACAAATAGCAAACTTGAAGATTGAAGAGTCGTCATTTCATCCAATAAATACAACGGTTTGTATGGTTGTGTATGGTGTATTTGGTGTATGCCGGCGATAATGTAACCGTAAATGGAATTGAAGCTCATGATTTCGGTGTCATTTGGATCTAACAAGACCACTTCCCACATATCACATCAATCAATGAATTTATTGAGAGAACTCTTCATTGAGCAGATAATTTCACGCTTTGAGCCGGTCGATTGCCCACCAAATTAGTGTGATATCCCACCGTTAGAATTTTTCATGTGAGAATATGTAAAGTCTACAGTATATGCTGACAATCCCGCTTCGATTCAGGCCTTGAAGCAAAACATAATGCGTGTTATTCACCAGTTCTCGAACGAGTAATTGAACTCAACGTATGAACAACATTTGAAAAAGATAATTTTCAAAAATAAATGTCAAAGAATATTTTGAATGAAAATAAACATTCTCCATCAAATCTGAAGTTTGAAGTTTCTGTGTAGAAGCAGGGAACCTCGAAATGGATCACCCTTTACGTAAAACTATTCCGGATCAACTTTAAATATTCAAAGACTATTCTCAAAATCGATTTTTCTAAATTCACAAACGGATATAATCCTTCATGATTAAAAGAGACTATAGAAAGGGCTAATTTTTCTGTATGCCGCTCTCTTACCGTAACCTAAGATTTATCTAAAAGTTGTAGACATGAATAAAGGATATCGCAAAGGATATATTTGTACCCAACACACCGTTAAATGATTTCTAAAATTAGCCAGTGCGAGAACAAACCCACTGTGCGACAACAGGATATTGTTCCAGTTGTTGTAACGCATGTGTGATCGCGCCGGACCGTACATCATGCGCACATACAAACATGTGCACATAGTTTGACATATTTTTGTAGGTGCTAATACAGCTTGCTGAAGTTATACTCGCATGATATTGTGTTTAAAGGTTGCACGCGCTTTGGTACATCAGAAATTTCACGCTCAATCAGAGACGTAATTGAGCCGCAAAAGCAAACGTTGTCGCAGCTTACGTGAAACAGGACGAAACAGAAATGTATTTAGTGTGATTGGTGCACATACTTACATACATATGTATGTTTGTATGTAGAGTTCAAAAGTCAAACTTCCGTTCATAATATATTTAGTGGGCAGTCAAGCATTAAGTCGGGAGTAGAGGAAAACTACTTTTCAGACAAAACTTAGACGGCAGGGAAATGCTGCTGAAGATTTTAATATTTGTATGTAGATATGTATGAATTTGAATTGCTTATTGGGGAAACGTACATATATTTATGTACTGATAAATTCTTTAAGTGTCGCCACTGCTGCTGTCAATAAAACTGCCGCGTCATCGAGTATGTATATTTGTCTGTATTTATTTTATGCGTTTATATGTAGATGTGTTTGAAACGCCCCCCTCCGTATACTCAAAAGTGTACTAATTTGATGCCTCTATTGAAATTATTCACACCTAAAGCACCTTAATAACTACATACAAACAAATATCTATATGTATAGCAAAGCAGGCTGTCTTAACACTACCACTGCGCCCTCAAACTGTGCCGTTTGCCTCTCCAGCTTTTTTTTCCTGCCGCCCATCAATACTTAGGCTCATCATTCGTGTCAGTGACATTTAATTTATGCGCAGGCGCGTTCTACGTGTTAAATGCACTTTTTTCATATTTTTTCAGCCTTTTTACAGTACTTCACGCCTCTCAAATAGTACTCAGCGGTCTCGTCGAATCGTCAACAAGCCAAAAGGAAATTTTAAAATACAAAATTGAAAAATACTTGCAAAAGAAAATTCGGTATCAGCAAGTTTCGATCGTCAACTAAAATTAAGAAGAGATATGTGAATTCTCGAAATAGGGAAAAAATGTTATCCTGTGGCGAATCGAACGTGCCATACTAAAATTTAGGCGGTTTTATGCAGACATTGCTGTTTGTATGTATTTGTAGCTCTTTAACTCGCAACTATTTGCCTAAAACGCGTACAGCCACATCACTTGCGGCAGTGCACACTACACAATTATTTTATATTCGCACCGAAATCAGTAAAATAATTTCAAACAACAAATCGTTGTGGCATTCTTTGTCTGGATCACGTGCAACGACAGTATCGAATCACTTCGATCAACAGCGTGGAAACTTGCCAGCAACTGTGTGGCACGTACGTCAGTAGCAAGGACATTTCACTGCTTCAGGATAAATAAAAACAGCAACAAAATTGAAGCATACTCACACACATGCATGTGGCGGCATCACCACCAATTCGTTGGTGAAGTTGTAAGCAACTATAAGAAATAACTCAAATAATCAAACATCAATTCGATGCGTAGTTGCTATTTGATGCTGTCCTGTGCGATCTAAAAATCCACACACATGCATATGTTTGTATGTATGTATATATAAGCACGCGCTGCACTACCCTCAATCGCGGCACAGCCCAAACAAACTATGAACTATCACATATCAGCACACATCAACTGACCCGCATTCTGATATTCTTAAATGTTTTCGTAAATTGTTGTTGCTATACTCGTATGTCCTTTTCACTGTCTTATGCGTGTATAAGATTTTTATATTACAAGATAGTGAATGTCAGCGCTTATTTGCAACAATCTGAAGAAAAGGGGATAGCCAAGTGATCGCCAAGAATTTTGACATGTGAATTATTCCTAAACCGGCCACATAAGATACACGGATCAAGATATGAAGAAAGAAATTCGTTGATGATAAGATAGCATGTATGGGAAATTTAATTTTTATGAAGACTTGCATGTATGTATGTATGTTTTTTAATACATGAGTTAAGACATACAAACATACATACAGTAATGTATATGTAAGTGATATGTTACAAGACTATAATAAATAATAAAATAAACTGATCACTATATAAAAATGTCGTATAAAGGAGATGTTTATACTTATTTGACAGTCTTTTTTTATTTTTCCCTCGATTCTCGGTTGAGTTACAAAGGTTATTTTACACACGGGATATCCAATCGAACACATTTTATAATTAGAATATTGGAAAATTCAATAAAAAAACATATAGATAAACCGCTGATGAGGTGATTTTCGGTTTCGATCCTTCTTCACCTGGTCTTTCCAACGGAGAGGAGGTCTTCCTCTTCCTCTGCTTCCTCCGGCGGGTACTGCGTCCAAAACTTTCATATAGCTGGAGTGTTTTCGTCCATTCGGACGACGTAACCTAGCCAGCGTAGCCACTGTCTTTAAATTCGCTGAACTATGTAGTCAATGTCGTCATATACATACATATCTCATACAGCTCATCGTTCTATCGCATGCGGTATTCGTCGTGGTCAATGCGCAAAGAACCATAAATCTTCCGCAGAACCTTTTTCTCGAAAACTCGTAACGTCAGCTCATCAGTTGTTGTCGTCATCCATGAGTGATCCCTCATTGTTAAATATATATCGACCTAAAATTATGCACTCTATTTTTTTGAAATCGCTGATGCCGGCCCTATAGCGTATAGCTGCTATACAAACTGAACGATCGGAATCAACTTCTTGTATGGAAAACTTTATCATCTGACGAGATATCTTCAATAAATTTGGTATGCCTTATTGTCCAAGAGCAATCTCCGAAAAAACTGTTCAGATCGGATTACTAAAGCTTATAAAGGGTGTAAAGGGTGATCCATTTCGAGATTCCCTACCTTTCTAAAGAAACACAAATGTTGGCCTACGTGTACGGCTACGTCTCAGATGGTCCATCCGTTGAGTCTAATTTCGATGACTCCAAGACTTTAATCGATGCAGAATTGTCCGCAAAAAAGTCTAACGGTGTGATATCACACGATTTTGGTGACCAATTGATCGGCCCAAAACGTCAAATTATCTGTTCACCGAAGTGTTCTCTCAATAAATCTATAAATTGATGAGATATGTGGGAAGTGGCGCCTTCTTGTTGAAACCAAATGTCGCCGAGATCACGAGATTCAATTTCAGGCATCAAATAGTCGGTTATCATGGCGCGATGACGGTCGCCATTGACTGTTACGTTCTTACCGGGATCATTTTTGAAGAAATATGGGTCATTTGTATTTTCTGGATGAAATGGCAACTCTTGAATCTCTTCAGGTTTCTCTTCATCTCAAATACGGCAATTTTACATGTTTACATACCCATTGATCAAAAAAAGGGTATCATCGCTGTACAAAATATGACTCAAAAACGTCAGATATTCTTGGAACTTTTTAAGAGCAAATAGAGCGAAGCGATGTCGCTTGGGAAGATCCAGCGGCTTCAGTTCTAGCACAAGTGTATTTCTCGACGTAAAATGCGCCAAGTCGTTCCATGCGTCAGTCCGAGTTACTGCGAAAGGCGCCGAGTCGACTTTCCACGGTCTTCATGTACACACTCAGCTACTGGACGTGGTCTATTCGGTTGAGTATTATCCAATAATGAATACTGGGTCTCAAGATAGGTGTTGGTATTGCGAGTAGTACGCTCAGTAGGCCGATTATGATGACCATAAGTGGAGCGAAGCACGCGAAAGACATTCTTCGTAATAAAATTAAACGATTTGTAAACGTCTTTGTCAAAAAGGCTATTAAAAAAGACGTTTACTTGTACCAACCATTAGATGCCATACAAACTGACTGATCGATTCCTTACAATAATCTTTTCTATTATCTGTGGATGGTATTACACATAGCTTCGATGAGTTCCGAAGTCTTTTTTATACATTTTTTAACTTGGTGAAATCGTTTTCCTCTTTAAAAGTGTATCTCTCGAAACTCTATTTTCAAAGTCGGCAGGGAAATCTTCTCCGAAACTGCTGGAACCACCACTGAAAATTTTCACACGACCTTCTCACATATATTTTTAAGTAATGATCAAAGAAATAAGATTTGTTTCGATTTTCAAACCACTTTGAAGTGTAAATTTTTTCACAAAAACGTGTTTTTGTCCGTAAGCCGCCATGTTGTTAAAAATCGATATTTTGATTAGGCCTAGGATCGTTACCCGCATTCAACTATAGCAATAATAACTTTTTTTGGTTTTTGCGTTTGTGATTGGGTTTGTAAGCAAACAAATTTTCTTAATCGCCAGATAAATTTTTCACAGGTCCACCTAGAGATCAGTTACGGAATCAAGGGAATCCAAAAATTTTCAAAAAGAATCGTCGATTTTCATAGCTGCGTCTAGAGATCGGCTACAGAATCTAGGGAATCCCAATGTTTTCATAAAGAATCGCCGATTATTAAAGTACAAAAAGTTCTTAAATGATTTATTCAAAAAAATTCACCAAAAACGCGCTTTTCTAATGATCGAATTCTAATATTCAAGGGATAAAATGCATTGGGCACTGATTTTTCATACTCATTCTTCAACATTCTGATAATAACGGTATGTATCTACTTTTAGAAAGAGTTACGTCCTTTCCAGCAATTAGATAACTGAAGGCCTTCGCCAAAACTTAGACAGACATATAGGGCAGAATAGGCGTCCGTCAGTCCGTGCCATAGAGGAGACTTAATTGTCTTATCACTCCCACGAAGTAATACCTAATTAGGTGGTTCCGTGGGAGAGTCTGGGGTTGGGAGTAGGTTAGGTTTAGCGGATTAAAGTTCCGCACTTCGGCTTTTGATGCTTCCTCCTACTTAAAAAAAAAAAAAAAAGAAAAAGGCCTTCGACGGTCTTAAAGCCCAGCAGCTCTCCAGTGCATTTTTCCGCTATCTCTTCGGAGATCATTCAGGGAAAAAGGGTTTCCATTATTCCGGCCGAGTTTTAAATACAGTTTTACAAATTTTCACTTATCATAACATACGTCTTGTTCTCATGGCTTACAGATTCACCCGAAACCGGCATTAATGAGTAATAATTTACACAACTTCAACAGATTTATAACAAAAATAGTTTAAAAGTATGTATGTACATATTACTGTATTTCGTAATATATTCCGTCAATTACAAGTAGTTGGCAATAGGGCCAGATCACGCCTATTCTGTCTGATATCACAAATCCCGTCGGCTAGTAGAGTGAAAGAAAACGCCCACGCAGCCGACTCACTCAGTACTCACCTTCGTGAAATATCCGTTTTGTCGCCGCTATCTACACAGTTTTCTATTAGAAATTGTTCGTAGTCCTTTGAAATGTAGAAGTATATTCCCGCCGAACGTGGTCGAAAAAAATCAAATAACTGAGTCAGTTCACAACAAATCGGTGGATATAGCCGCACATAACGCGCCAACACGTAAACACTTAGAAAATTTATTTATTTATTTTATTTTCAAAACTTTCACAAACACAATGAAACACTGTTGCAAAGAAGCTGCGATAGGTTCAAGAGAAAAGTTGTAAAATTTAGAATTATTTTTATTATAAATCAATTTTTTTTCAACAATAATGTGGAAGAGTACACAAACACAATTGTACAGCGAGTTAACTAATCAAAACGTCAAAATAGCTACCGGGCATTTGATTGGCTGTCAATATATGTACATAAATACCAGTATATATGGGCTTATGTATTTGTATATGTATGTGTATATACTTGAGTGTAGCAAAAAATTTATTAAATATGCATTTTTACACTATTATTAACTGTTAGGCAAACTTTGAAGATTTGCAATTGCTGGTCTGCAGGCGACACTTTTGTTTTGTGTATGCTTTCCTTTATAATATAATATTTAACATTTGTATAGTGCATATGTATTTGTTTAACAAACGCCACTTTTCGTTAACAAATCTAATCGCACGTTTATTTTGTTGATCGGCGAACGCGTTTCATAACTCAACTACTACTACACTTGCACAACAAGAAGAAAAAATTCACAAGACGGACACAAGATAAGAAAAGCTTAACGGTTAGTGAGTGTGCGACTGGAGTGGCGACACACGCTTGGATGCTGGAATCGGAATGAATGAAAGCTGAGACTGAACTTCACCACAAATGGACCTCATCCAAATAATCAGAGCCCACAGCAAGCCGCAGGCAGCAAGCAGCAGGCAGCACAGCCTATACGCTCAGACAGGCGGCGGAAACGTGCCGAAGTGTTGGCAATGCGCGGCAGAGACTTACAGCAAAACAACCGAATTGAATAACAGCAACAAAGCAAACGCAAGCAGAACAACAGCAAAAACAATGTGCAGTGATAACAATAGCAATACATACATATGTATATACGAATATATGTAAGTATTCCAATAGCATGCAGTAAGATCAAGCACGAAACGGGCCCACGAAGTAGGCGAAGCAGCGCGGTGGGATTGGTGCGTGCGCACAATGGCGGCCGGGCGAAGCGTCGACCCATAAAACACACACCAACAAACAATACAACAGCACGGGAGTGTACGTGTGTATAGCCGCATTGATGAGTGTGCGTGCACACACCTACAGCATTGATTGAGGGTGGCGAACAGTGACGCTGCCGCTGCTGCTGCGAATGCTGCCGCAGCTGTTGGATGTTTGGAACGGAATCATAGGGAAATATCGCGTTGGAAGTGCAGGCGATGAACGCTTTGCTGTTTGCGTTGACGTTGGCGGTGGGGGTTGTTGGCGCACTTCACGCGTCACGAATATTGGTGTGCGTTTGTTGTAAAGACCCTTCAAGAATGTGGTGCGTTGTTATTACGTATACAAGACAGTTTTATGTGATGTAGTTATGAACTAGTTACAATCAGACTAAAACTTTTTATAGCCTGAATGGTGTATGTTTACAAAGTTTACCACGAAGTTTGCAGCACACAGAAGGCAACGTCGGAAACTCTGTAAAATATATACATACATGAGTATGTACATATGTACTTATATGAATTATCAGCATGAGAAGCAGGGTCGATTTGGCCAAGTCCGTCTGTATCAGAACAGAACTGCGGACTAGTCCCTCAATTTGTGAGATATCGTTTTCAAAATTTAAACGTGACCTTTTGTCTTCAAGAAGCTGCTCATTTGTTGGAACAGCGGATTTCGTTTCACTAAAAGAGATAGTTGTCATACAAACTGTTCGATCAAAGTCGAGTCCTTGTATGGAAATCTTTTATTTGGCACGATAATTTCACGGAATTTAGCATGGATTATTGTGCGAGAGAACACTGTAATCTCCGAGCCTATTGTTCGGTTCGGACTACTATAGCACATAGCTACCGTACAACTGACTGTACAAAATCAAGTTTTGGTCCGCATTTTTCCGGTACTTTGGATAAAAATAGCCTGAAGGAAACAGTCAATCAATTTTTTTACTCCTTAAACTCATAGTTAGGCCTATTTCGACTGCTCTAGACAGACCTAACCTCTAATTTAACAGAATAAATCCTTTGTTTCACCACTAATAAGGGATCTCACAGTCATAATGTAACGATCAAAATAATTCTTACTGAATATGATTGTGGTTTTTGTATTTTTATTTACTTTCACTCTACGCTACCAAATGTTTGCAATTTAGATACAAAAATATTAAATAACGGTAGGCAAATAAATTAAATCTAATAATTTAAGTATTAATTTTAACGATCGTGTACAAGTAATATTTATTTCTCCTTAATATTGGTTAAACAATTAATCAATCAATCAACCATTTCTCGAAATCTATTTGCATCGATAAGGATATTAGGACATTGCATAGCAGAAAAATCAAACTAAAATTAAAAGGCGCACTTCAGTGCATTCTGGTGAGGTCCTCGACAATTTTAATGACATCATCAACATCAGCCTCCTTCTTTTCTCCGTTCAATGTAAGCTGTTAAACAAACACAATAAATTATTTGTAACAATAATAATTCAAATTTACATTACCTCCAAGCCCATAACAGTTTCCTTCATTTTATCCCTACCCAAATCAAGGAAACTTTCAATTAAATCGCCATCAATGAAATTCTCACACGGCTCCGTCTTCTGTGTCGTTTGATAACTTCTATAATAAGAGTGATCTATTTTTCCTACCGATTTAATCGTATTTGTTAAACGTTCCTCAAGGCTATGCAAGAAATCATAGAAATCTTGCGGTATTTGTGTAACAATACCAATGGCACCATTCACGGAACCATAGAGCACACAACCCATATTAGGGGTTGTACGTTCACCAACGTTTTGCATTACCAAGGAACCGTGACGGAACACATTTACAACATCGCCCAAATGAAAGCGCGCAACTTCTGGCAATAATTGTCGTTCCTCATCCGTCGTGGCGGCACTAGAACATAATTACAAAATATTTCAGTCTGCTTATAAGTGTGTGGTTAAGAAAATTACCTGTCTTTTTGACAAACGAAAAGATTGCCATAGGTCTCCGAACCCAAAAATGTGTCATCATCCAAAATTTCGACAGCCCTCATCCACTTAGGGTCGCAATCACGTGAAATCTCCACGAAAATACCTTCCATCTGTTTATGCTGCAACAACGTCATCGAACGCATCAGATCACCAACCAAAATAAAGTCACCTGTGCGAATGTGTGAAAAATTGAAATATATTTTGTTCATCTCTGTCTAATGCTAAATCTCACCTTTGGCCTTTAGGTACAATACAGAAATGTTATTTTGAATATTGCATTCCATACGCAACTCCTTTTCATTGGTCCATTCATAAAGCCGCACAAAACTGTTTATGCCCGCCAACACTTTGCCGTTAAACTCCACCAGGGAGTTACATGAACCATCGATTTTCGTTTCAGCCACTTGAGTTAGCTTGTTTTCATTGTAGTGGAAGATAATAATGCGACCAATTTTAGGTTCTGGATCATCCGCATAAATTAGCGCGGTGGATACAACATAATACGTATTAGGATCATCACCAAGTTTAGCGGACATTAGGGAAATTATGCTTTCCGATGGCATAAATTGATGCGCATGTAAAACTTCGAAAGTATTCTGGTCGATTATTAGCAAATTGTTTATTTCCAATTCTTGACCAACTTCAGCATTTGTAGTTGCAGCACTACCGCCACCCGGTTTAGGTATAATGTTCGAAGCGTAGGTAATGTTCTGTGCTTGAGTCGAGGCGCTCGGCCTTGTGGGTTTGGGACCACCACGACCTTGAACATCAACCCGTAGCGTAGCCACGCCAAATGTTTGTGAACTTTCCTGATACGCAATGCGTCGTGGACCCTCACCCAATGGCACAGTGCGAATATGCAGCTTTTGTATCTCGTCGATGGTGCCCAAAATCACCGAATTCTTTGTGGCCAATGCCAGACTGTCTGGGTATGACTGCGCATTTAGTGAGCACATATGATTCACTTCCTTCAAATTGACATTGGAAAATACCAATTTATGATTAGACGAATAAATAACAGTGGGACGATCCGAGCAAGCAAATACATTAGTTGTGGCAAATGATTTAAAAGTTCGCAAAGTAGTTGGTTGTGTACCCAAAGTAACTTTTTTCTTCTCACTTAGACGCCCATCCAATCTATTCAATATGAAATAGAACATCGAACCATCGCCAAGCGCACAAAGCAAATAATGTATACCCTCAAATGTAGTCATCAGAATGGAACGAGGTATAATTTCTAAATGTGGGAAGATATTGGTATGTACAAGCTGAAAATTTATTAATTGATACTGTATATTTACCACCAAATAATTTCTCAGTGTACATGGTTTCCAGTTTTGGCAGTGATAGAATCACAACGGATATATCCGTCCACAATCCTATTGACACAAGGTCTGCTTTGTTTTTACCCTCTTCTAATGGGGTAATATCTAAACAAGCGACTTCATATTCCAGAGCTCTGTGTGATTTTTCTGCCAAGAAGCAATTCTCAATTTCAATGTAGTATACATTGCATGCTGAAGCAACAACAATTTGTGATGAATTGCATGACACTACTCCAATACGTTTACCATCTGGCGGTTGCCATTCACCTACTAAAGATTTGGTGCTACTCTTAACTAGACGAACGGTAAGTGGAGTCACTTGTATAATCTTTAAAGTAAAATTTCTCTTGGAATCATTTGTTTTATTATTTATTTTGTTTTCTTTCTTACCTGATCATAATCAACATTTGAGCAATGGAAAGTCTGTTGATCACTAATAAAGCCTGGTATATCAGTTTCTTCAACCTCTTCCCCAGTTAGAGTCAAAATTCGAGTATGACCCACAAATGCCAGTACTAATGTGTTTTCAAAGACACTTTCGTCTATACCCACTTTAAGCGACCACATACCTTTTATTCCAGGCAGATCAATGCAGGCATGCTCTTGAATACCAATACCAATGCTACAACAAAAGAATTTAGTATTATTTATGAGTTACTATGACTGCTGAGTACGACAAACTAACCGTATAATACGGAGTGAGCCATCTTTAAAGCTGCCGGAGCATGTTATTATTTGTCCTTGACCTTGTCGGTCCAAATCTACAACACCTAAATCAAGTATGGGTGCCAAACTGGTAAAGTTTTCCATGGGTATAACGTAAGAGCCGTTCTCGTTGGGCGTTGTACTTAAACGGACAAGTTGAGAATCGCCATGTTTTGAACCAATGAAGAGAAAGCCGTTATCCAAATACGTTATGCATTCAGGTATGGAAATTTCACCTGAAATCAATATATTACTGTAAAATAATTACCCTTAAGTTGTGCCTCTTCCATTTTAGTTACCTAGCAATTCCACTTTTATTTCTTTGACTGAAACTCCACCTTTGCCGTTGTCGATGGTCTCTAAGAAAAGCATAAACAACTGTCCATACATGTTTCCTAGCAAATACCGTTGACCTTTGCTATCCACGCGCGCATAGCAGTTAATGGTGCTTTGCTAACGAATAAAATTAGATTCATAAGCAATTGCCAATAAGTATACATGTAGCTTACTTTAAATGTAGAAGGAGCTACAGCATGGTAACTATTTCCATCATGGTATACGATCGATTCACGGCCAATAACGATAGCCCCACCTACAAATTTTGTGTGTTTATTATTATTAATAAATCTGCGAATAAATTCAAAGTCAAAACCTCACCCAATGGTGTTGGTACTGGTATCAACATTGTGGCTTCTGTCTCGACATTGTCTTGTTTCCAGGCAATTTTCATAAACTCTTTGTCACGTAAATTAATCTCATGTGTCTTCACATGCCGTCCATCTACATCTTTATGTATAACAATAATTGTGGGATTAATGCAACCGTATAGAAACTCGACATCATAAACATTTAACTCGTCCATTCTAAAAAATATTTTTTAAAAACAGTATAAATTAGTTTTTAAGAGAATACATTAAGTTTTCTTAAACCTTTACGCACCTTAAATTAGTCGCCTTCAATTCGCTTGTCTCTTTATCCAAGGGTATAATAGTGAACAGACCCATGTAAAGGCACATACCAATAACTCGCGCCTTTGGATCAATAACAGCGATGACACCGCCTTCAGTAGGTATGCTTACTTGATCGGATACATTACCATGAGCCTTTGTTACCACACTAATTTGGTCACCGATCATTCGGCATTCCAGGATCATAACATTGTAACGAAAAGTAAGTATAAAAAGTAGATCCTTCTTACTATCCTATAACATTAATGGATTTATATATATATTTAAGTTAAATTTCAACTATTATAACAAACCTGAGGACGGAAGTGGCGCATGACACATATTTGGCCATTAATATTTACTTCTTTTAATGGTCGCAATCCTTCCGGCGTAACTAAATCAATTTCTAACTGGCTGTTTCGGGCAATGATTAAATTTAAATCAGTTGGCGATGTAAAGTTACCTGAAACATAAAAAATATTTATAAATAACCTTAGACAAAAAATAAATGTGTTGTTGTTTTTAAAACACGCCGGTTAACCATCACTGCCCTAAAAGCATGGCAAGCTAGGGGGAGCAAGAAAATATAATTGCTAAGCAACTAATTTACTTTTTTTAATTAGAGGCCAATTGTTCACAGCAGCAAATAAAAAAGTGAAGTAATAAATTCTAGTTAAATTCCTGGAGACGCGACGCGGCAAATACCTCGCCGATGGTCATAAAATTTGTCCACAATAGAACTTACCGGTTACGCAGCTTACAACTGCTGTCGGCTTTTGTGCCGTAACCACATAATGGTGTGACATTTCCTCTGCTAAATATTACCGATTTCTTCAATTCGTTTCAAAAACTAAAAAATTATAATTTTCCTCTATAAAGGACAATTTTACCCGAACAAACCGTCAAATCTCACTTTTCGCCTTTTTTTGGATATGCCAATTACAACTCTGTCTTCGAAAGATTCAGCAAACACAGTGTTACCAAGTGCACGTATATATTTCAATTAAAATCAAGTATGACTTAAAGGAACAAATAGTTAAGACTGCTTTTTAAAATATTTTTTTTTTTTAATATATTTTGAGACGCAGAGGTTCGTTCTTTCGTGGTAAATATTATAACCTTGTGATATAAATATTACATATTCGTTTTGTAACCAAATGCATAACAATAGTTTATCTAAGTTAATTATTATAATAAAAATTATAATTTAATATAGCTAATTAATTATAATATTATAAATAAAATTTTATTTGTTTCGATTCTGATGTGTTCCAAAGTTCACAATAGTAATCTATGTAGTAACCGAACTCATTATCTTAGAACTCAACTACTTCTAAATTCAACTCTGTTAAAATATTGTACTAATATCAATATACTACTTTCAAAAGATTTTTACTTGAATTGCTTAAATAAATTTATATATGTCTTTATTTTGAATACATTTACACTATATTGTGCCTTATTATATTATTAAAAAAGGTGAAACGAATATAAAAAAGAATATATTTCAGTTCTACATTAATATGGGAATAGGGCTCACTTGTCAAAGCTACTAAGTTGTGCAACAGTGCTGATGGAACCATTCCAGTGTGGTACTACGTGTTTGACAATTTCTCATATAATTTCTCGTTGTCTCGTCGTTACGAAGAATTTATTATTGTTCATCATAGTTATTAAATAAATCTTTATATTTTATTCCAAAGTGCTGATAATTGTACAACAATTAAGCAATAAAAATATTGTAAGCGTTTGTGCTTGGGCGAATTGGTATTATTGAGGCTTATTTTGCGTGTAGCTTGGTTGTCTGAAGGCTAGAAATATGGCTAAGCTGACGGATGTATACCGTGCTGAGGATGTGATCGACGTTGGTTACAGACAAATCCCAGTAGTTACAGGCTCGGCCGATGATTCCTCCTTAATGGTGAGTTATGACAATTGTCAACATTGTTAATTTGCACTCCATACAATAACAAATATTTGATGTAAAGTAGGTTTGGGTTTTAATTAGAGGTAGATACTTAGCTAAATACACTTTTTACATACTTCTCCAAAGGAAACCATCAACTACATTTCTATAATGTATGTAGTTTACATGACCATGTAGCAAGAGCTGTGGAGAAAGTGTATGTATAGTAAAAGTGTGTACACACATTAACCAGCTGATTGCTAACCATTGAACCTGTTGCTACATCCGAAGTTGATTAGTGATAAATTGAAAATTGTTGATTGACAGAGTGTATAATGGAATGATATGCTTTTAAACACTTGAGAATCGTCCAATGATAACTTTTAAGAATTTTATTAAATTTAAACTATTTCTATCCGTATTAACTTCAAGGCAGCAATATCTCCAAACAATGGAAAAAATTGGATTCTTTAGTACGATACCTACCATTCTTTGATTTTCATAAATACATATAAATGCATATATACATAGGTTTGAACGAGCGGTAGTTGGACTGAAAACAGGTTCAACGCCAAATATATATATGTATTTTATCAACATCTCGATGCAGTCGTACTAGCTGCTAACAACACAACAGGGGATCGATTAGTTTACTATGCATAACTTGCTTAATGAATGGTAGCTTTGGACGCATTCCACACTCACCACCCCGTAGAGTTATGGAGATATTTGATGTATATATACATATATATAGTTTTCTCTTTTATTGGTACTATAATTGGTAATACAATTATAAGTTTAAATGTATATTATAACATCAAATGCAATGCATCTTCATATTTGTTTTATGGTAGAATAAGTGCCAAATTTCTAACCTAATTCACAAAAAGGCGTGCATAAGCATAACTGTTTATTTATCTTTTTTAATGTGTTCTGCTCTTATCACTACATATATAAGCTTAGATGAGATATGAAAAGAGCTCCACATATTTGCTATTTTTGAATTTAGGTCGGTAGGTGCATCCTAAATTTCAAACCTATAAATTCAAATTAATTAAAAGACTTTTTCCAATCTCTGTGACCCATATATACCTTTTAATTATTCAACATTAACTGTACTATAAATTTGGAGTTATCTAACAAAACAATAATAACTGAAATATATAATTTATCTACGTCAATGTTTTGTAGATGTTAATGGATTTGAGTAACAAAGGCCTCTGCATAGATAGTCCGCAAATTCGTGGGAGAGAGCTTGAAATATTCACGCGAAAGTTTAAACTTTTATCGGCTGATGAACTAAAATTGTCGCTTGAAATAGATAGTGTCACATTCGTGTCCTTATTAAATCAATGTGTGCCATGTGTGGGTTGTCGGCGTCGCGTTGAACGTTTATTCTATCAACTAACGCTTTCAGGATATCCCACTCTAGATCCATTGATACTAAGGGATACGTGCGTTCTTACAGTGCGTGAAGAACTTATGTGGTCACCGCAAGCTTTAGGGACATTACTCTATCGGCATCATGAGGTACTTAGTGATTTGCTGGATAATAAATTGCGGAATAAAACTCGTTGTGCCCTACATTCATTGGATGCATTTCGCACCAGACCTTTTTCGGAAGTTTGGCGGGAAATGTGGTTTTCAATGAAGTATAATTGTCGAGACAGATTGTCTACCATCGAAACCACGGAACTACACGAAGTACTCGAGAACTATTTGAAAAAACACAAATTTTGTCAGGGATGTCGTAATAAGGTATGTAACAAGGTTTTTAATTTTAATTTATTAATTATGGTTTTGTTTTTTGCAATCACAACTACTTGTATAATTTTCAACATATTATTCTTGATTGTACAGATCGAAAAGGCATACCAAATACTCGTAAACGAAACGACTTGTAAAGAAGGATTCGACGCGGCTTTATATGCGAATATTAGGAAACCCCAATCCGAGAAGCACATTAAGATTATTACGAAAAAAGTTGATTTCCTCGACGCTCTCATAAGACGCGCCGAACCTGAAGTTAATGGCAGGTAAATTAAGATTACAACTTTTCAAAATTACGAATTCTCATTTAAAATAAAGATATGCAACCACAGTGGTTACACTATACATAAGATCATCAGTGTATTAGCATAAATTCATGCAAATAATACTGAAAATTTGGCAATTAATTACCTTTCTTTTCATGCAGTTATTCAAAGCAGCGAGAACGTCATGCGAAAACGCTTGAAATTGCTCAAGAGGAAGTGTTAACCTGCGTGGGTATGATAATGTATGAGAGGCTTCGTCGTATTTATGTTAGTCTACGCGAAGAAGAGCGGGCTTGTCAAGTGCTGGCGGCAGTTGCCGTTCATGCGTTAAGCCGCAGTTTTGACATGGCGGTGGAACGTAAACAAGGTATCAGTAATTTAGAATTGCTCTATCAAGAGATGAGTCGCGCTGAAAAAGCAAAAGAATTGAGACGGGAACAGAAAAAACTGAAAAAGAAGTTGAAGAAAATTGAAAAGAAGGAAAAATTATGTCGAAAATCTCTCAAATCAGCTGCTGATAATGCTGATTCTGATGCAGCGGAAGCAGATGTAGAAGAAGAAGAAGACAAAGATGAAGTAGACTTGGAGATGGTGGATGAGGCGGTGGATTTATCCGAGGAATTAGACGAAGAATTAAATAAATTAGTAGATATTATGGATAAATCCTTGCGCACCGAGGAAAAAGAGGAGTCGACTATGTCTGACAATCCTCATCTTGTAACGGCTTCGGTATCTAAGTCACCCGCTCAAAAGAAACGTAAGCAAAAGAAACAAAAGAAGCACAAACAACCTATACAGCAATCGAATGGCAGCAAAAAGAAAGAAATACCGCAACAACATCAGCAAAGAGTGCCTACGGTAGAACAATCGCTTTCAGCAAATGGCAGTCACTTCGGCAGCTGCTGCGACATCGATGCCAATGAATCTATGGCCAAATGTGATGTTTGCTTAACTCCACAGGACCACTGTCCATGCGAGAACGACGTACGAGACTCCGGTTATGGCAGTGAGTTATTAACACCTGATAACTCGCCAATTAATAGTGCGCCCAGCACCCCTGAGGGTTCTGAAGTATCTTGCTCCGACGGCTTTTGTAACCATGAAAATGGACAGGACATGACTTTGGAAGAGGAACATGACCACCACATGTACGATTTGGGAAATAGCTATATGTGGGGAGATAGTTCCTTAAACCAAAAATATGGTTCTTCGAACTGGCTTAGCTTGCAGCAAATGCTGGTACGTACCGTTAAAATTTACTAAATACTTTGAAAAAAATACACATATATGAATAATTTTTGGAAGAAATGCTCTTAACTTTATATACTTGTATAATTTTTCAAGTTAATTTATATTTTCCAAAGTCAATAAGACCACCTTACATTACCGACAATTTAACGCCTATATTTTCTATAATTGTGGTTTTTTCCTTTTTTATATTTAATCTGAAATGTTTTCTTATACCTGCAGGATAACTTCGATGAATATGATGATGACGAAGAGAACTGTTACATTCCTCAAGAAGTGGTTCTAGAGTATCAATGTCAGCGAGAAAAAGTAGAACAGCAACGCAGGGAGTTGCGCGAAACGTTAAAGGAAAATTTTGCGCGTTTATGTAAACAACATAAAAATAGCAAGAAACGGAACCTGCTGCCCCGAGCAGGACATCAGGACCAGTTTGCATCTAATTAGCGTGATGATTAGTTACGGAACCTAAAGCAGTCTTATAACTGCATAGCAGTCCCTAATAATGCATAGTGTATTGTAACTCTTGAATGACTACGTACATGTTTTGCAAAATTATTATTGTTTCTGCAAATATATATTGAAATTA
Organism: Bactrocera zonata; assembly: GCA_037783105.1. NCBI lineage: Eukaryota > Metazoa > Arthropoda > Insecta > Diptera > Tephritidae > Bactrocera > Bactrocera zonata. The sequence goes on from JBAWJQ010004730.1 coordinate 93,163, forward strand.
TTTAAACCTATATAGATACATTAATTTTTCATTCATTCTTGGTCTTAGTATCTAAAAATTCAACAGTTGCGGCACTCCTCGTGAAATGGTTCAAGTGTACGCAAATCACGCCAAGTTGGTGGCAGCCCGTTGGAGACGAATTTTCCACATCTTTTGCAAGCCTCCAAAAACAACTTACTGTAACTGTGTAGCCAAGTCTGAAAATTAATTACATAGGTTAATAAGTATACCGCTCTGAAATTAGTAAATTGAAATAAATTACCATATAGCTCTTTATGGCCAAGTCGGGTAGTGTAGGCGAGAAGAAGTGCAACATTGCAATATGGGTATGCTCTTGAACTTTTCGGAAGACTTCATAACGCGATTCAGCCCATAAATCGTCTGGGTCAAGTGTTTCGTCAAATCCCTTAACTGTAACCCATTCAATAAGCACACCTTTGCACACGATCGCAGCTTTGAGCACTCGACTTATTGTAACCTGTATTATGAAATGACATTACCAATAGAGTTTCCATTTCCTGAAACTTACAGAAATTACTTACAATGACAACAACATTAGAACCAAAAGGTCGACACACTTGGTAGCTTGTAAGTGGTAGGTTTATTTCGCTTAGTAACTTGTCTGTGTGACTGCAAAAAAGTTTATTTTCCTCAGTATTTTCATAGGGTATAATAATATTGCGCATACTTACTCGGGATCGAAATTATTACACGATGTAAATGGTATACGTACACGTTTTTGGGAACAATATACGTATGACCGTCTAAGATTGTTTTGATTCAAATTGTTAAAGGCCAAAAAACTATGGTCATGCACTTTGTCGATCCATTTGTAACTGTTCACCAGTTGTGAATATAATGCCTGCCGCTCAGGCGCTGTCTCTTGCGCAAGGTAAGTAGTTTGACCAAGACAGTACGGTGTTTGTGGAGCTTGTAAGCCATTAATTAAACTTTCAACTTCCCTGTTCAAACATGATCAATTATATTTAAGAATGGGAAACTGACTAGGAGATTAAATTTTGTAATTTTACCTCAGTTGAGCATTCATGTTATTAAAATTCTCCTGAAACTTTAGGAGAAACTTTGTTCGGCTGTCTTCAGCCAATTCGGCGTTCGTGCCATCAGCCAATTGCTCAAAGCATTGGCGAACGCTTGAACGCAGTGATCTCACTGCGCCCAGCGTAGAATTAAGTTTCTCCATTCTATCCAGGTTTAAGCTTAATATACAATATATTTTTTTTTTATTTGGTTTATATTCTTACACTTTTTGTTAAACTCAATTTCGTATTAATTTGCCTTGAATGTTGTTATAAATAAATAATGCCGAAACTGTCAAATCACATATGACGTCGGAAAAACCAGACCAACAGAGTGGCGTTGTACTCCGAAAGAAAATTTCTTTCGCAAGAGTATTCATCTTAAAAACGATTAATTCATATTACTATATAAAAATATTATAAAAAAGTAGGAAAAGACGTTATTTTACAAATAATTCTTGTGTAACAGAGGTAGTGCTTACAAAAGTTATAAATTGATTGTTTTATAAAATAAATAAAATTTTATAAAAGTGGCACGATTTAGAGGTTGGCTTGAACTTCCCATAAGATGTCGCTACAACTAATAAAAAGACCGACGTAGAAACGACAATATTTGCAAAGTTGTCAATTTATATTATTATTTCATTGCACCTTAAAGTGAAGGCATTTTCAACATATTCAAATTAGTTTTGGAACTTTTTCAAAATGGGTAATAAATCTTCATTGTTACTTCGTCCGGAAGAAATTGGTCAAATTCAAGAAGAGACGGGATGTAAGTATTTAACATACAAACTTAACATTTGAAAGTCCAGGGCCTTGTAAATTATTTTCTTTTGTTTTATGTTCATTAATATGTAGAAATAAAATATTACGGCATAAAATGTATAATTTATAGTTGCTTTTGGTCGCATTATGCATCATAGCATATGTTTATATTTGGTAGACTCTAATACTTTTGGAAATCTTTCTGTTACACTTTCCATATCATGTGATGTAAACAAATTTGTATATAATTTACAATTTACAAAAAAAAAAGGTTGACGTCACGCAGTATTGTATAGTATTGTTCACTTACTAATACTATATTATTTTCGGCATATTTTCTTAAGAAATTTACGAGGTAATGCGAAGCAATTATAACTGATAAGTGGTGGCAATTATCATAGTTGGGTGATAAACAACAAACTTTCTTAGCACTAATATCGAAAATACACACAATAGTACATAATATGTATATTATACTCATACATACTGAGCTGTTAAACAGAGTTGGATCAAAGTTTGAATTGATCAATTTAGTGAAATAAAGATTAGATAAAACTAATTGATCATAACACAAATTATTGAAATTATAGAATTTAAAACGTTTAAAAATTTATCAACTTATTTCAATACTTAATAATTTAAAAATTACTTTTTGTTCATAGTCACACCTAATCAAATTGAACGACTATACTCCCGCTTTACTTCACTGGATCGCGGAGATTGCGGCACGTTATCTCGTGAAGACTTCCTGCGAATTCCTGAATTAGCAATTAACCCTCTCTGTGAGCGCATCGTACATGCTTTCTTCGAAGATAGTACTGATGACCGTGTAAATTTCCGACAATTTATGAATGTTCTGGCTCATTTCCGACCAATTAACTCCAAAAAGGAAAATGGCTTAAACAGTCGCGAAGAAAAGCTAAAGTGTAATTATAAGCTAACAAACATCAATTGTTATGACTTTATGTAGAAATTAATACCAATTTTATTTACTTTTAGTTGCATTCAAAATGTATGACTTGGATGATGACGGTGTTATAAGCCGAGATGAGCTATTGAGCATTCTCCACATGATGGTCGGTGCAAATATAAGTCAAGACCAGCTAATAAGTATAGCCGAACGCACTATTTTAGAAGCTGATTTATGTTGTCAAGGAAAAATTTCCTTTGAGGACTTTTGTAAAGCCCTCGAGCGCACTGACGTGGAACAGAAAATGTCAATTCGATTTCTCAATTGAATGGGCGATTCCTCAGTTGGTTTATAAATATTGTCTGACACTATGGAAAAATATGTCACGCAATGTTTGCTCTCTTAAGTGTGGAATTGTTAAGTTAAAAGTTACACATATATTTTTCAGAAATATTGACTTTTACATATGATTTTCTATAAAGCAATTAAATTCATATGAGTTGTTCGCATTTGTTAATTAGAAAAGGTTTATTATTAAATTATCATAAAAAATATGAAGTTAGCATTTATTTCTTGTATGTACATAAAAGCAATCAATTACTAACATTAAAATTATGTTCAGTTAAACCAATAAAATAGTATTATTTATAATAGGATATGTAATACAGATGTCTTTTCAAACGGGAACATGGAAGTGTTAATGTCTTATGGAGAGATGTTTTTTTTATTATTCTACACCGATATTTGATTTTACTTTGCTCAAAAAAATCACCACAGTGAAAATTATCGTTTAATATAATATTCTGTTAACAACTACTCTACTGCAGCCCTAAATGTTTGTAAAATATTTAAGTGCTTAGAGAGATATAATCAACAGTGAACTATTCTTCAACACCAATTATGCAAATCAGATATGTATGTAGATATCCAATGCGCCTCTGTTCAACAGAGAGACGTGTATGGCTTTTGTTGTAGCGGCCGAATTCTGCCGTGTTGACAGTCCTTGCCCGGTGGAGGTTACGTAGACCCTACTGCCGTGGGTACGGACGGGTATGGCTAAATCGACTCAGCTCCTCATGATAATCATTTAAATATTTAATTTGTAGTCTCCACTGTTGGTTTCTTTCTGGTTGTTTCGAAATTCGTGGCAAACTTGATACACCCCACTCAATATTTTTTGGCCCAAGCTTTTAAATTAATTTATTTTTTATTTAATTTGATATTTATTTATATATGCATATAATTGAATTTGACATTTCGTTATTTTAGAGTTCTAATAACTATAATCGTAATTAAATTTTATCGAAAAATGCTGGTAGAATCACATAATTATACATATAACGGTTCTCCAGCACCTCCACCAGAGCGTCTTAAATCTGCAGTACCATAACTTAATACGCATCCAACATTTTTTAATTCATGTTGTTGATGAAACTGCCAATTTTTTTAGATGCTCCATGAATAGCTGTAGCGATACATCATCTGTCAAAACCGGTGCACCACCATCCTGTATGAAATTGTGTTTTAATAAACAAATTATATAATAATGATATTGTAAATAACAAAATTAAAATACTAGTTAAATAGAAGCTACTGAGTAAGGAAGCAAAGCAAAGCGTTTTAAAAGTACATAAATAAAAGCACCATTAAGCATCGCACCACACCGCGCACCATAAATTAAAATTTTTCTATTTTATATTTTTGGTTATTAATAAACCAAATATGTCAATACTATAGAAAAGTTATAAATACCGTAGACTGGCCAATTGGTGGCTAAGTTTTTTGCAGTTTTGCGAATCATACAATCCATTGAACAATGACAATTATTTAACAGACGCGAACGAGCAAACGCAACGCAAAAAAAGAATTAAAAAACAAAAGTTAAATAAAATATTAAAACAGCAACTAAAAACAAAAACAATGCGTATAAACTTTCGTGTAACATAAAAGAAACGCATCACAAAATTTTCCTAAATATACTATGCTTATTCAATTCACAAGACTCACCTGTCCATATGCGTACATATTGTTATGCGTTTGGGAAGGATTTACTTTAGATAACAAGAAACGTGCTTGTGAGCCGCCATGCTCGGTGTCGATGTAACGCGGCATCGGAAAACGTGTCTGCAAAATCTCCTGAGCATCGTCTACGGGCGCTTGCAGTAGCTGTTTAAAATTCTCATACTCTGGCATATCTTGGTACTTGAGCGCACGCCATTGTGCGATGGTTTCACCATGGTATATGAGAATTTGGAAAAATGTGTCCATTAATAAAATACGATCGGGTTGAATAGACGATGTATCGAGTAGGACTGGTTCTGGAGGACCATTAAACGAATAGCTGTAAAGAATTGGCTGTATCATAATTAGCGACTGTGTAAGGTCCTCGCGCATCAGCATGTGCCGGTAGAATGTGGTCTCGTCTGGTGAGTTGTTGAAGACTTGCAGGAATTGTGAACGGCGAAGATGGTACATGAATTGCGGGAAAAGGCTGAAATTCTGGGCTAAACGGAAGCTGTTTGGATCATCCTTGCTGTACTCACCGAATTTCTGACACTATACGAAAAATAATCATAATAAGTTAACGCTAAGCATTGAGTGACTTCATATAAATATTTACCAAGCGAATAAGTTGCCGATCGACCCAACGCAATATATCGGGACCTTCATCTGTTTCAGCGCGATACACAACCATGCGTGCCATAATGACTGCTGCAGCTTCTTGATCAAAGCCAGCACTTATATATGGTAAATTGGTTGATGCATCTGCCCAGCTAAATTTCCAATTACAAATGGATTAAGATATATAAATATTTCAAAATTAAAGTACGATTGTATTACTTTCTGGCCAATGTGGTTACACGTATACGACGCTGTCCATTTGCATGCTGATATTGAGTTATAAACTGAATACAGCCACGTCCTCCTTGCGGCATTGGCGCCGCATGTTGGTTGACCACCTCGAAGAAAAATGCCATTGTTGAGCTGGGATTCACTGTACACATCTTCCATTGCACCGTGTTACCCATGCCGATCTCCACATCAGACACCGACGAGTTCTTCACATTCAGCGACACACACGAACCGATGCCGCCCGAGATTTTCAGCTCGCGCGAGCACTTCACCTCCAGTGTGCCATTGAATGCCATTTTCAAATCACCGCGTGCATCACGAGCAAACACCCGTTGGAATGTTTGTTTAAAAAGCGATGAATTGAATGAATCTCCTAAAACCATATGTCCGCCTGTTGAATTACAACATTGTTTCATTTCCATTAGACCGCACTGATCAAGTGCACAAGAATAAATATCGATACAATGTCCATTGGTAGCGGCCCTTAAAGCTAGTGCGTCATAATGTTTGATAGCTTTTTTCATGTAGCGCGCATTATCTTTCTGTATGTCGTGATGTGAACGAATAGGATGTTTGAGTTCATCGTCAACCACTTGGCCGGGACCTTGGGAACAAGGTCCACCAACAAAGCTCATAATGCGAGCACCAGTATTTGGATAAGTACACTCAAGTAGGCCAACTGCAATAGACAGTGCAGCGCCCGTTGAGCGTAAATACCGCTTGCCCTGAGGTACCGGCCAAGGGTCGCGCTGTAATTCACTCAACAAGTCACCCAATGCACTGTCACATTTACTTATGGGCTGGAGGAAACGATTCGCTGGAGGCGCAGCTGCTGCAGCGGGACGTTGTTGACCAGGACCTGGCATTTGTTGGCCAGGTTGCCCAGGAGCCGCACTTGTCGATCTACCAATACCCAACATATCTTGAACTTGCTTTGCAGTAAGGTCTTTGGTTCCACGAAAGACGTAACTCTTCGAACATCCCTCTGCTCCCAATTCATGTACCTGAATCATTTTTCCGAAGGTAATAAGGCCGACCAGAGCATTTGGAGGTAACAAGCTTAGAGACATTTGCAAAGAATCTTTTAAAGCATCCAACTCTTCTTCATCCATACAGGTATCAACAAGAAATATGAAAACCGGTGGCATGCATGGAGCACGGGTAATTGTATATTCAATTGTGCTGAATCCAGGAATCAATTCGGCAGGCTGATGCTGTTCAGAAATAGCTGCATATTGAGGTGGGAACTGAAGAAAATATATAGTGAGATTTTTTAATGTCACCGAGTAAAAGAAATGCTTTTATTTGTAGGTATTTTCTACTTACGGGATTTCGTTGAAAACAAAAATTGCACACCCATAACTTAGCACGATAATCCACTTGACATAGGGGATTGAGTATTGCCCGACAGTTGGCACGGGTACACAAAACTGGCTCATATTGTATAGGCGGTAAGTCAGGACGTTCTTTCAATGGTTGGTAAAGACAGGCAAGTGGCACAACTAGACGACCTGCGTCTATGCGGCTTGATGGCCAGACATTCCAAGTTAAACGGACTCCGTCACGATCTTCATTCTGTTGAATGAATTCTTCATAGGTTGTCATATTGGTAGGGTGTGGTTTATTCCAATATCCTTTTATAAAACACCCTGCGATCAAATTGGAATTATTTTCTAAATTTTTTCCACGTCCACGTCACAGTAAACGAGATGCCACCTAACACTTTGACAAATAGCAATGTTGTCAATTCATAACGTCTTACCTGTGGTTTGTCTTTGGGGGAAATCAGCTGTCAATCAAGTCTAGCAAAAACAGTAAGGGCGTAGATATTCCCCTAAAACAACAACAACAGGGCCGTTTTTTTTATTGTCTGATTCAGTATTCGGTTAAAAATATTCTTTACTGAAAGGAGTTTTGTTAAATTAACAAGAACTTTACTGACAGATGGCTGCTAACCAGACATTGAGAAAATTACCATTAAACTGTAATAAGAAATGTTTTATATCTAATAAGTTGTATAATTACGTTAGTAATAAATATTGAATAGTTCAAAAGTACTAGATATAAATTTAAAAATTGATATAATGATTTTAAACTTTATTTGGCATCTTTTACCAAAAATTAATTATATTTTGTGTATAAAATTTGGTTTAGTGAAATTTCGAAATGTTTTCTGGCAATACATGTAGCCAATTCATGATCCCCAGTAATTCAAATACGTTCTCTGGATATATCAAAATATTCGCCTTAGATGTCGCCATAATTTGCCGATGCTTGATGAATTGTCCAGAAGGAGACGAAGTGGCAAAATTCCACCACGAAACTTTTTTGACATTTGACGTTTTGTGTTTTCTAAGATGGCGACGAAAAAAACGCGTCTTTTGTGAATGTAATCACAACAAATTAAAATTAACGCGATTAAATGTGAAAAAAATTGCATGAAAATAGTGAAAAACCATAATTAAAAAAGTGCTAAACACTTTGTGTGTGAAATAGTGTGCAAAAATTAAGTGAAAATGGCCACAAATATGTATCGGGTTGGAGGTAAAAATTTTCCATTTTCTCTTCTGCGTTTTGTACCATATTCGTGTCTTTCGGCGCTGGCGCTTTTGCCGCTGTCGTCGCCGCCGCATTTGCTGCTGCTGTTGCTGTCGTTACTGCCGCAATTGCTGGTGCCGTTGCTGCTGCTATGGTGCACTGCGTGTGCTATGGCCTATGGTGGTATCGCAGCTATCAAAGCTATTGCAATTGCTGTCACGTCGCAGCTTATGTTTCGTCTGCGTCGTCCAAAACTGCATTTTGCACTTATGGCTTGCACTTGTATTCTGTATATAAGATTAAATAAGAAAGTGCAAGAAAATGGAATATTAAAAGCTGTGTCAACTGTGATAAAAATTTAATCTAGCTGAGTCCATGTATAAGCTTCGAACAACTGTCAATAATTTTTGAATAAGACGTCCTAAATGACTAGACAATTAATTTGAAATATATTTTACAGATTAGAAACAAATTTCATTTACTAAAACTGCCCTAAATTGACTATTCGTTACCTATTCCATTTAAAGATTTTGATACTCCTTTATATTATAAACTTTTATAATGCATAAATTATTGAGGTAAATTAATGCAGATCATCTCTCTATTCGTATAGTATACATAAAAGTGCTTAGAGTCGCTTGTTCAATTGCTACCGATCTTATCATTACGTGTATTGCAACATAGATAAATAGAGAAAGTTTATTAGGTATATACATACATACATTCGTACTTTTATAGATACATACAATTGTAAGAGTAAATTTGATATTATTTAGTTACAGACGAATATAAACGAAGTTTTAAACTTCATAAGCCGTTTAAAGCAATGAAGGATTTAACCTATACACATATTCATACAAATATAAGTAGGTATACACATGGGTATGTGTTTTATACGACAGAAAAAGTAAAAGAAACAGGTTTCCATTTCTAAACATATACGAAGTCTTCCAAAAAACTTAAATACATCAAATGAACGATGGCAAACAAAATATTTAAAAATTCGTGTACATTTGTATGGTAATTGCATTTTATTCTGAGATTTCTGAACTTTGTTCTAAAGTGGTTACAATGATTTCCTGAAGATCTGTACTTCTGATCACACTAGTCAATTGGTTAGTATGCTGGTTAATGCCGCGTTTCTCTTGATGTCATTATGCCATGTGGCATCTGTGCATGTGTATACGTTTTCCTACATTTGCTCATACATACAACTAGAGTTACGTGTAGTAATAAGCACAGCAGGAAGACTAATTTATATTTTTCCATTTGGCTAGTGTCTAGTCTGTATAAGCAGCTATTGAGTTTCTGTTTTCGTTATACTCTTAGGGTTTCTGTCTTTACGTGAACTCTGAATTAATAATTATATCCACCGGTGAGCATTGGTGAAGATCGATTTATGTTTGTCAGGTGGATTAATTAGAATATTTAGCGGATAGGTATACTCCTTTCAGACGCTACATTGCATAGATATACTTAGTTAAAAATTGGTTCAGTAGACTATGCGCATACAACGGCGATCGCTGTAGCTGAGCGACTTTTCTGCGTGTCTATTCACAAATATGACTTCTTATATGTATGTATAAATATAAATATGTACATACATACATACAGTTTTTCGACGCTATCAGCAGCAGCTACGGCCTGACGTTTGCTTTGCTATGCGTTCTACTACATTATGTTCACAATTCTAGGATTTTTAAAAATTATAATATTAGGGGATTGTGAGATAAAACTTTATATACATACATATAGATATATGTTTTGTATTTCAGATTATGTCTATGTCGAGACAAATCCTAATAGCCCATTTTTAATACGTCGTATAGAAGAGTTAAATAAAAACCAATCCGGAAATGTGGAAGCCAAAGTTATGTGCTTTTATAGAAGGCGCGATCTGCCGAATCCACTGGTGCAACTGGCCGATAAACATCAGCGTAAGTCAATTCACATTATAACACATTAATATTTTCTCTTTGTTTTGTCACCTGTGTGCACTAATTTTATTTTTTTAATCATTTGTATAAAATAATTACTTATTACACTATATGTTTACAACTTTATTCTTACGGAGATCTGTATTTATTAGTTATTCAATGGTGTGGGGTTTAAAAAAACGATTCATATCAATGTAAAGAAAGTATGCGGTGTTAACCGTGTTAAAGTTTTAAAGAACATTTACATATTTCTATTGAATTAGGAAATCTAATAAAAATTGTCACATTTTTTTTAAATAAACTTTCCTATTTGTAAATTTTCCTTAAACTTATTTCACGAGAAAATTAATGAAAACATAAATATAGTGCATGCCGGTATGGTCTGGTAATTTAGATCATTACGCATAAATGCATATCCATATAAGGTAGGCCATTCGTCATCACACAGTTATGTGCATTAATGTTTTGCAAACCAGAAACTAGTGGTATCGTCTACGATAACCAGCGTATTACCAAGAGCGAATAACCGGCAACAGTTTTAACAACAGCAAAAACAACAAGTTGAATATATAAGGCCAGCAACAGTGTTTTAAAAAATCGCATCTGTATCGATGCCTAATACACAAGACAGGAGATCTCAGCTAACCAGCCCAGCCAAACAGTCACTCAGTCAGCCAGTCAACCATCCGAAACTACAGTGTACAGCAGAGCTGCGAGTAACATACAAAAACAAGTGCAATAACGACAACGGCAGCAAGTAGTAGCAATAACAGCTGCAGAGGCTGTGACTGAGACCGAAACTAATGCTAAAAACGGGGGTTGAGAGCACTACACCACTTGCATTTATACGTACTTATGCACATTCATACATACATATCTACATAACTTCAAAAATGTTTGCATATATTTGCTCTGGCGCTGCTTCGCGCAACTCTGTCTAAACTACCCGCTCCTGGTCTGGTACCCAGATACCGTTAGGCACTAAATAGAATAATGCAAGGGAATCAGTAGGGGCAAGTGGTGGTCTGCGTTTGTTGGCCAAACGTGGGTGGATGCAAATGTATATCGAAGGCTGCTACATGCAAATATACAATCTACCAACATTTATACGAAATATTGTATATATCTACTTATGTGTATATATATATATGGTAAATGCGTGCGTCAATGTCTAGGTGTGTGCTATCAGTTGGTCGATTTTCAAATGTGGGTGGGCGGGTATGCGAAAATCAGGCTAAAGGCTGCATCAGCACCTTCGCTCTTCACTAAAGTTGCAGGCATATGTTCAAACATACATATGTACATTTCTATGTATATTACAAATGTGTGCGTAACTAAATTCTGGCAACAATAACAACAGAGAACACAAAACACCGACTACACGTTGTCCACTCCAACCACCCCCATTTCATACGAGTGTGCGCTAACCATACCACCATATCCACACACATTTAGAATTTTAATGTTTCAAAGCCTGCCTGTGCACGTCCCGAATGTAGAATATCGCGGGATCTAATATATCCACCTGGTACGCACCGCATCCGCATGTCAAATTTTCGCTAAAGTACAATTTGGTTTTGACTGCATAGCAGAGCACATCTAACCATACATACATAATTATATCCAAATTAAATATTAATAAGTTAAATTACAAGAAAGCATAATTTTTAAAGCTGATAACCACAACTATTAGGATATGTATCAGTGCAGCATTCTCATTAGTCTGCCGGAAGTTTTAACTTAAAACTAATCAAAGTTTACAATAACTCGCAATGACGCACATACTTACCTATGTACATATCTCGTGCGTCTTCCTAACCTTACGACCGCAATACATGCACACGTGCATATATTTTTCTTTTCAATCGTTTGCCTGTGCAAAAACGCGTCACACCAGGCCTGCTCGAACGTCCGCGTGAGGGGGTGGCAAATACCACAAAAGGCGTTTTGGCCGCCAACTCAGTGGTACAGTGCACAGTGCTCTACACTGTTCTACAGTATGTGGCGGCTCCATCGCATTTGGTTGTAAGTGTGTGCCTCGGTTCAACCCACCATTACCCATTCGCACTGTGATAACCGACAATTCCAGACATCTTTGCTGTACGAAATGCCACTCTAACTCAGCCCATAATAACATTTTCTTTCCACCCCCATTCAATTTAATGCCATTGCATCATATTGCGCTTCCTCTTTTTTCGGCTATCGTTCGTACGCTCGTAGGTTCTGTTGGTGGTAATCCATTTCCGTTCTACATCTACATATTTGTTTGTTTGTTTCATCAGCTTTCAAAGTTATATACATACATACATACTATATACCAATATTTATGTACATATTTATTGAGTAAATCTTTAAGAATTTATATATGATTAATAATTATAGCTTACAGTATATGATATGAAATTATTTTTAATTTAAATAATTAATTACATTTTACTATCCGATACGATTTTCTGGCATATAATTTCCTTCTTTTATATAATTGCTCGCCCACTCCTTAGGTTGATTAGAGTTTTTCCATTTTTCCCATTTTTCGTGGTGAGGTATATTCATAAACATTTTTAGAAAAAGTTTTTGTACCTTGAACGTCGTACGTTTGACGCTAAGTTTGTGACAGTCCAAAGAAAGTATCGGAGAACCTATGAGCATGCTGAGCTAAGTCTTAGCCAAAACTGTCGCGAACTAGATCCTCATTGAAATGTCGATCTGAAATTTTGCACACGTCCTTTTCTTTCCACGAATGCGCTCATTTTTCGTAATCGTCAATATTGGACCACTATGGCATATAGTTGTCATGCATACTAAATGATCTAATGCATGTCCTTGTAAGGAAAACTTTTTTAGTTGACGAGGTATCTTCATGAAATTTCGCACGAATTATTGTCCAATGCAACGAAACAATCTTCGAAGAACTTTTTTTAGAGTTGTACATACAAAATTAATGATCACATACATGTCGTTTGGAGTTAATTGAAGACATCAAAACAAATTCGACGCGAGACCTGTGGTCGACTGACATAAACAACTGCTGCAAACACACTTGTTGACAGATCGCGCTAATTTGTGGCATCATAATTAAGGACAGTTGTACCAACCTAGTAAAAAAATTTACCTGTCTTCCATATAAGCGAGAGATTTAAATGAAGAATTCCCGATACTTTCTGGACAGGGCGTATGTCTTCATGAATTTAGGCGTGAATTATTATCTAAGGCAATAATTCAATATCCAAAGATATTGTTCAAATCTGATCTCTATAGTCTGTAAAGGGTATATAGAGGCTAAGTTAACGTTTATCTTAATTTTTTTTTTAATTCCAAGTACAGAAAAAATGAGATTCTTTACAATTAGAGTAAGAAACTTCATTTTGTCATCGCCGTTATGTAGATTAAAGCACCAAATTTAATTAATATTTTGCTTGCCATAGAAAACAATCGAAAATACATATTTTAAATTCCTGAAAGTTTTCTCTTGAAATCTATGATATTAATTTTTTTAATTCAACTATTATTATTTTTATATTTCTCTTGATTTTCATTGTACACAAGTAGTTGAAATTTGAAATTAAAATAATATACACAATAGTACCTATGTATATACATATACTCTATTACCTTGCACATAAAATCTTATGAAATTTTCACTAAATCCACATACTTATCCTCATCGAACATAGTGGCGACCGCTGAAGACTCCCCACTGGCTACGAAGCTGAAGAAAACATGGCTTAGAACACCAGTAGGCGAAGAGCAAGCCGCACAAGCCGTATTAGATCCTTCGATAGGTACCGATTAAATTCAATCACTCAACATCATTGTAGTGCATTATAGAATTTGTAACCAAAGTATCAAACTACTATTAAAAATGCTGAAATACATTATGTTTGTATGTATGGATTAAATTTTTAAGTTTCGTAGATAAATTTGTGGTTCTTTCTTTGTATCTTAGATTAAATTAGAGTCTTTCTAATTGGTATTTTCGACATGCTGTGGTTGTGCTATGTTTTCGGTTAAGTCTTGATTTTGATATGATAATGATTGAATGTGTTTCTTCTACTGATTGGATAATTGTACATTATATTTTCAAATATAATTAGAATTTAATATTTTTTTAAACATTATTTTTCTTGTGTATCTAGAAAACACGATTTAAATGTACATTTGTATGTATTGTGACTTATATAGATAAACACGTACTTTGAACTAACCTTTCTTTTTTTTATCATTATAGCAGCGTTGGATGAGGGACTGAATAGTCCTATACATCATGGCCCTGGTGGCGGTGGGGCTAACTCGGAAAAAGGTGAATCACTTACGGCCAAACAACGCTATCAGATCAAACATCGTGAATTGTTCTTGTCACGCCAAGTCGAGGCACTGCCCGCCACACAGATACGTGGCAAATGTTCGGTTACACTGCTGAACGAGACGGAGTCCCTGCAAAGCTATCTCAGTAAAGACGTGAGTCGTAAATTTCGCATCGTACGCTAGCTACTTTCTTAGACTTGGCATTACTTCAACATTTCCTCTGAATGAATTTTATTTGGACATTAAATAATTTCATTTTCTTCATTCATTTGCAAATAGGACACATTCTTCTATTGCTTGGTTTTCGATCCTAACCAGAAGACGCTACTCGCCGACAAAGGCGAAATTCGTGTAGGCAGTCGCTATCAAAGCGAAATTCCTGCAAAGCTTAAAGATGTTACGAGTGATGAGCGCAAGTTAGAGGATCTCGAAACATTGGTGTGGACGCCACAGCATAGCCTAAACGATCGTAAAATCGATCAGTTTTTGGTGGTATCGCGTTCGATAGGAACATTCGCACGCGCTCTAGACTGTAGCAGTTCGGTGAAGCAGCCGTCATTGCATATGTCGGCCGCAGCAGCCAGTCGTGACATAACACTGGTATATTTTTTTCAAATTTAATGTGGCTACATATAATTGTTTCATTGAAACTTTCTTTTAAACAGTTTCATGCCATGGATACGCTGCATAAGCACAAATACTCTATCGAAGAGGCAATGTGTTCGTTAGTTCCTTCCACTGGGCCAGTACTCTGCCGTGACGAAATTGAAGATTGGAGTGCCTCGGAGGCGAATTTATTCGAAGAGGCTTTGGACAAATATGGCAAAGATTTTAATGACATTCGACAGGACTTTGTAAGTATACAGCAGATGAATATCTTTTGTATGTATTTGCTTAGCAGAAATTCTTTAATAATATTTCGTTGTATATTGACATATATTCTCTACACCAATTTATTCTCAGCTTCCTTGGAAAACTCTTAAACAGATAATTGAATACTATTACATGTGGAAGACGACCGACCGTTATGTGCAACAGAAACGCGTGAAGGCCGTGGAGGCGGAGCTTAAGCTGAAACAAGTGTACGTTCCGCAATATAATCAAGTGAATAAGAGCGGAAGTGGCAGTGTCTCAATAAAAGGAGGTGCCAATATATATAACGGTACAACAAATGGTGGTGCGGATCTTTCCAACAATGGCAAACCATGTGAATCTTGCTCAACTGTTAAATCCTCACAGGTAGCAAATATCAATTTATAATTTATATTGAAGTATATGAAAAATAAGCATAATTTATTATTAGTGGTATCCATGGACTGGCAGTGGCCACGGTAACAGTCGTCTTTGTCAAAATTGTTTTGACTATTGGAAAAAGTACGGCGGTTTGAAAAATGCCGGCAAACACGAAATCGATCACGAGCCCAAAAAGAAAGTAGCGCCAGTCGTTGTGGAAGTGATTGATACCGAGAAAGTGAGCGATTTGTCTAATCGCCAAATGCACAAGTAACCATTGTTATTTAAAGGCCATTTTTAATATGACTACTCTAACTTTTCCTTTTAGATGCCCTATGGTTAATTGTGATAAAGAATTCAAATTAAAAACTCATTTAGCGCGTCACTTCGATCAGGCGCATGGCATCGCTCTTATGTCGGGTTCACCACGCCCTATTATGAAAACTCGCACCGCCTTCTATCTGCACACGAACGCAATGACGCGTCTGGCACGCGTTCTCTGTCGAAATTACATAAAACCCAAAAAGGCAGCGCGTCAAACGTCGTTTGCGATTAACACGCAGCTGGTGAAGCAAGAATGTGAGTTTCCGTAAAATCGCTGAAAGTATTAGTATATGCTAATTTATGATTGTTTATTTTCTTACAGTTACAAATCGAATAAATGACAAAACCGCAGCCGATATAAAGAAAATTTTATTGATGAAAAGAAAAAAGCGAGAACGTGGCAGTGTTACTAAAATTGCAAATCGTTTGGGCTGCCCTGGCATTGGACCGCATGAATGGTTAGTGTTGACACCAAAGGATAAAATACCAAAACCCGATGTGGTCTCATTTCCCAAACCGCCAAAGGCCGCCGATGGCAGTTTATTGTATGATCGCGTGCCCAACAAGGTTTTAGAGCTCGACAAAGATTTAACCATTATACCCGCTCCAGCGCCGGTAGTAACAGCTCCAATAGCTGCTGCAGTATTACCTGCGGTAGTACCTGCAATTTCGCCTGCGCCAGTGCCAGTTACAAAGGTGGCAACAGTCAATGCGGGGACACCAGCACCCAAGGTGGCAGCAGAGCGTTCAAGAGCAGTTAAAGATTTGCCCCCAGCTGCGGCATCGAATAGTAGCGGTGGATCAGCAGCAGCGCGACGTACTGATTGTTGGCGCAAGCGTGGTCGTGATCGGAACGAGGAAGCTGCGGATGGTAATGAATGTGGTTTGTGTAATGGAAAATTACACTACAGAACACATGATGATCCACACAAATGCGTCTGCATGTTAATAATCTAATTTTGAATTTCATTATTATAGGTATGCTTTATCCAGTATATCCGCCCACTAAGCGCCCGAATAAAGATCCCATGCCTTCGCATCGTCCAAGCAATGAGCAATTTGCCGCAATGATGGCTGCGGCGGGTCATACCTTAACGAGACATCATGTAAATAATATACATCTTTATTTTTGAGTTGGTTTTAAAGTTCTTTTTGTTGTTTTTCTTTTGTAGCTAAACGGCAAACCGAAACTAGCACAAATGGGACGCACCGGTAATGGCCGTAAGCAGGTTATAAGTTGGGTAGACGCACCAGATGATTATTATTTTAGAGCCACAGATAGCAGCAAGTAAGTATAGCAGGATTTGATAATAATTGAGGATTTGTTGACAATTGGTTGTAATATAAATGATCGAATTCATAGAAAATGGCGCAAAACACTTTCACCTGCCGATCTTCGACGAGTTGCACGCAAACCTTGGCGAGAACTACCAATCAAAGCACACCAAATTGCACAGATGGCACATGTTGTAGCGACACCAGCTGTGACGGTGAGCAGACAAATCGAACCGCAAGTTGTAATACTCGACTGACCGTCGTCAGTGACAGCAATAAAAACAAGCACAACAACAACTGGAGTAGTAACAATAACCGCAGTAACAGCTACTGAAACAGCTACAACAGCAACAACAACGTCATTAAGCCGCAATGAGAAATTTCTGCAGCAGCAACAGCAACAGCAGCAAATACAAAAGCAACAGGTACAACTACAACCACAAAGCAAAACAACACCACCACAACGTACCCCACCTCCTTTTCCGTACACGATGGATGCGTTGCTGAATTAAATATTTGTGTGATTTAAGTTTCTAATCATACATGGACCCCTGTATGCTATATCTATATAGATCTATGTGCGCGTGAGAAAAGGTAGATCAGAACGGTGAACGTGTAGCTTGCGTAGGTTGTATTGGTGATAGCGTATGTATATAAGGAGAAAGCAATCGAAATGATCGACTTATGATAAGGCGAAAATAGTCTGATTGGTGAGAAAGTAGTTGACAACGTCGACAAGAAAGTTATGGACAACGATACAGTTACATACATATTTATAACATTAATAGTGTGTAATTGAAACTATAAAATGAAAATGCAAAACAAAAAAATATATTTAGAAAATTATCACATAAGCTAAATCATCAGAACATATATATTTATGCATGGCATGCATGTATTGAATATGTGTTGATACGTTACATATGTGTATACAAAATGTGGCTAAATCTCAGTATAAAATTAAAACCTTAACTACACTACAGTTATAGTTATAAAATTATTTAGGAAAACAAAATTTCCATAGAACGCAAAACGTTATTTTGATGATTCCAACTTCAAATAATTTGTGTCAATATACTAATTGCCTATGTTGTCATTTGCCTTCTAATATGTTGCTGCTTAAAATAGTCTGTATTCTCAAACGTATGCCTTTGATTTACATCTGCTTTTAGTTTAAGTACTTTATTTTGCATGAAGTAAAAATTTCTTCACAAGTTTCGTTTCACTCATTCTACTTAGTTCAATAAGTGTTCAATGTTCATTTCATGTTATGCTTTAGAACTTACTGTACAACTGCGAACTGTGAAACTACAAGTGTCACGGAAAAATTTAAATTTTTTAATTAAAAAAATTTAAAAGAAATAATAGGAAATGGTGAATTGTTTTCCACTGCTTAAACTTATGTCATAGATTATATGTACCATTTGGCAATTATAAAAACAAAAACAAAACAAAAAATTTTAATTTTATCTCATATACATAAATATGTCTAAAATCAGCATATTTTCGATAATTCGCATAAAATGTATGTCAATTAAATACTCTCAACAATTTGCTTATGTGTCCTGTAGCCTTCGTATCACACATCGTGCTGTATAAGCTTAACTGCTGGCAATATCTTCTTACAGACAGTTTTCAAGCTCTAATTGTTGTGTACATTTTCATACGTAGCAGGCAAACATGTTTAAACACATCCTTATTTTATGCATATGCGTTATTGACATTCTAATTAAATTTTCACTTTTCACTTTTTGCTTTTATGTGATTTTTGTGTTGTAAAAAGCGCTGAACTGAATGAAGTTAATTTACATGGATATAACACAGTAATACACAGAGCCAAATCACGACAAAAAAAACTAAAAGTAATATATTTATGCCACTCCATCACACCACCTAACTATTTAATGCGATTGACCGAAAATACGTACTTTAAGGCGATTTAACCAATTCAGTATACTGCTTACCCAGAGGCGGTTAAATGCCTTAAGCCTCAAAATTGTTAATTACACTTTTTGAAAACAAAAAAATCCAAATTAAACTAAAAATGTTGAAAATTATAAAAAGAAATCGCATAAAAAACTCAAACTAAAATACGAAGCAGAGTAAACCACTGTTTCGGAAAAATAAAATATTTTTTTCTTCCACGACATCTCACAAGGTTGAGGCGTTTTTGTTTGCTTAGGCTTCAACACGAACTTCATATTTGCAAAAAGCTTAAGTAGAAAAGAGCATTTCAAGGAGCGGCATTGCAAATTTCATTTAGAATTTTATACAACAAAAATAAAAAAATAACATGAATATGAAAGAACTAAAAATCTAAAAATAAAATACATATATACATATTTATGTAGTCGTATTTGTAATTCGTAGTTTACATATATATGCATAATATATGTAAATATATATATATATAACATATATATTTTACTATAAAAATTTACTTTACAATAAAATTAACAAGAACAGTTAAGCGCAAATGTTGCGCTACGGAATGATGTGAAGAAACGCCGAAAAAATTTTAGTGTAGTTCGAAACTTAAAGTAATATATATTTCTAAGTGTAAGCATTTTTTAATGAATTAATTAACGGTTTAATTATTATAATAATAATAAAAGTAATAATATATATATATATTATGTCATTAAGCGTGTAAAAAATTTAATTGATTTATTGGAAAATTGCAGAAAACCCCCCAATAAATTGTAGTCATAGGGCAGTGAAGGCAGCAATAGCCATATATTTGAGATTGTGCTGGGAAATCGTCTCTTCAAGTACATATGTACATGTATGTATGTATGTATATTAGGGCTCTTAAAATTATTCGAAAATCCTGAGAACCTATTATTCATACATCTGGTTTGTAACCGTTCGTACGAATAATAGCCGATTACTCGCAATGTTACGATTATTCGAATAATTGCTCTTCTGCCAGTATTTGAACAAATGAAAATTGTTTGAAATCCAAGCAGCCTTGATGTTTGCTAGTTTTAAATTTGTGTGCATATACATATACTGCAAATTTTCTAATAATTTATATGCGTAGAAAAAATTTGTTGAAGTTAAACGCTTCTATTCGAATAGTCGAAAACTATTGCGGCTAATATACAGCGGGATTAAAGCTAAGCACAATCTTTTCGATTTAGATTTTATGTAATAAAATTTAATTTCTTTGCACTTATTCATTCATCTTATGTCAAAAAACGAAAAGAAAACATCATACATCAAAAGCAACAGTCGGGTTTTCATACCCGAAATTGATAACGGTTTATTTCAGTCTAGGAATTCCTTAAAAACAATATGTTATGAAAATGTGGTTATCCAAAGGAGCATCCATTTAAAGGTCAATCATATTCAATTATTATTTCTAGCTGTCGTTCAATTATTTGAATAAATAAATATTGGGTTTTGCTGATTGGTTTTGTACAATAAATTAAGATTAAGAAGTTATTTATCTTTTAGTAGCAAATAATATTACAATTTTTTTTCATATTTACTTCTAAGCCAATAACGTGATTATTTGACTTGATATTGATTACTATTAATTCCCTCTTTGGGTTTTTGCGAATATTTTTAGAACAATTTCGACTTCAATAACGGGTAGTGCAATAGCTTATTAGAACCATATCTTTTTGCTAACGGGTTTAAAAAAATTCCTGTGCAAAAGATAAGCCAACGCAATAAGGTGATGTTGTTGTAGTGGGAATTCATATTAAGATATAATCATATTGGCCAAGACATGAAAGTTATGCAGTTTTGAGTTTAAGTTATATAGAGATCACAATGGCAGTAATCGTAAAAGAATATCCACACCTACACATATTTAGTTATGCAAATAAATCTATTTTGGATCGTTAATTTTGCTAATTTTTTTATAATTTTTGGCATTTGTTATACATTTGATGAGCGAGTTGATTTGTGCGACATTGCTGACACATAATTATGTATGTACATAAATATACAAACATGCACCTGTAATTACACACTATTGTTACAATAGACTGCAGAAAACATCCCACTTAGAACTACAACACTCGCTGTTGATTAAAAAATACAACAAGATAATTACATTTTAAAACAATAATATAGGAATATATGAATGTATGTATGTTTTTGGTAGGTTTTTATTCCTTTCGCTGAAAAACTCAAACTACTAATACACAGCCATAAACTGCAGAAGAAAGGCCTATTATGCATACAAAAGCATTTTCTCAAATTGGCGCACATGAATCGATTACTAAAACTAATTAAGCTAAGATAAAATGAGTAAACACAAACAATTGAAGTACCCAGAAACAAGTTTCAAAGTAATAATTATTATAATTTAAGCAAAAGGAGGAGAATTGCAGAACGACGTAAAATAAATAATATATATGAATTATATACACATCTTTAATTATTTTACTTCACCGCAAACAAACACACATGTACATATTTTTACTGAAGTTTTCCAAATAAATTGTAAGTGAAAGTTTTCCTAAAAAAATATTGTAGCTTTATTAACATGATTCAAACAATTATTTATAACAGTCAATTCTTATTTCAAATATTAATAATAATTAAGTTATTATTTTTGAAAATTTCATGCCTATACATAAATATTGTCTGTAGAAGTAATGTTTATTTTACAGAAGAAAGTAAGATTTAAAATGCATTATTTGATTTATTCACGATATTCTCCAATACAAAGTGAGGCATTTGTTCCACCGAAACCAAATGAATTCTTAAGGGCTATGCGCGACACCTCAGCGCTATTGCACCATTGCTCTGATTTATTTTGCACTATTGACACTTTGATGTCTTCATCCAAGTTCTCAATATTAATAGAAGGCGGTAGTTTGTTGTCCACACATGCCTGCACAACAAAGACAGTCTCTAAATTGCCTGATGCGCCTAGCAAATGACCATGTGCACCTTTTGTTGATGACACACGTACTTGCGATACATGTTCACCGAAAACTCTTTCTATAGCGTGTGCTTCAATGCGGTCACCTGTTGGTGTAGATGTGGCGTGTGCATTGACATAGGTTATATCTGTAGGCAGGATTCTTGCATCCGATATAGCACGTTGCATTGCTAAAGTAGCACCTGTGCCATCTTCACTAGGTGATGTAATATGGTAAGCATCGCCGGACAAGCCATAACCCAGTAGTTCAGCTAATATTGGTGCACCACGCTTACGTGCATGTTCTAATTCTTCGAGTACAAGTATAGCTGCACCTTCACCCATTACAAAACCATCACGTTTTTTATCAAATGGCCGCGATGACGCCATAGGTGTATCATTATGTGTTGTACTAAGCGCACGTAAACGACAAAATCCAGCTATAGCAAGCGGATCTATGCAAGCTTCACCACTTCCTGCCAATATTATCTCAGCATCTCCGTTGCGTATGAAGCGTAATGCATCACCAATTGCATGCGCCCCTGTTGCGCATGCCGTTGAAACCGAGTGATTTGGGCCACGCAAACCATATCGCATACTTATATGCCCACATGCCATATTGGGAAGAAGACGGGGCACAAAAAATGGACTGACACGATTATAACCACGTTGCAGTTGTTGCCAAGCTCCATATACTTCTGTCAGATCAAACATACCCATGCCAACGCAGACACCAAAGCGTTCACGTTGTTCTGCTGTTAATTCTTTAGGTTGTAGTTTGGCACTAGATAGCGCCTCTTCAGATGCAATTATTGCGAATTGTGTTGCCGTGCTCATTATTTTTAAATCGCTTTTACTAAAATACTTTTCGGTCGGCAACTGGTCTCGTAGAACTTGGGCTGCCACTTGACATGGTAAACCCTTGAATTGGTCACCTAGTTTTGAGATGGCAGATTCGCCAGCTAAGATACGTGACCAAGCTTCCGGTACATTATGCGCTAGAGGGCTAACTGCGCCAGTGCCGGTTATCACAACTCGCCTACGGGATAATTGATTGGTCACAGTGGAGTAAGAACGATGTTCTCTAGGAAACCGTAAGTTTATTATTCTTTGTGCGACACCACTGGTTCTGGTCATTTTTATAGAGTTTATGACTTTTTAATTGCTTCGCCCCGATCTGTTATCAAAAAAATATCGTTACGCCATAATAGCCGGTAAACATACATCGTCAAACAGCTGGACACAAATCAGGGGTTCCCAAAGGCAGTAAATGTGTTAATCAGTTTTCTCCTGTGGCCTTAAAAGCTTTCCTAACTTTCAATGTTGAAGCATTAACTATTTTGTCACTTTTTCGGAAATGTACACTAGCTGAAAAACCCATTTTTTATTTGAAATAAAATACAACATAACAAATATTTAATTTGTAAAAATTAATTTTATTAACATTACATTGCCACTATTTTGAAGCCTCAGAAGATTTATATTTGACATGTTCTAGTCAGCTGTTTTGCATTCGTTTGACACTTTACTTTTATTCAATGCTGATTGTGTAAACGCATTTTTTATAAATTGCAGTTTGCATTTTCTTGAATTTCATTGAAAGCATTTCACAATTAATCACTTTATTGAATTATTTGCAATATGTATACGGTGTTCCGTCGAAGTGGACTAATAAATAGTGTGAAACAAAGTCAATACATCAGTAGTCGAAATGCCGGTTATATTGTCTTGTGAGCAAAATATTCATATAAATAGTGGTTTAAAAATTAATTTAACGTGTTGTTTCATTTAAAATAGAGTTCCAGAGATCGGAGAAGATACACATGCTGCTGATGGTGTACTGAAACCAGATGGATTGCCAGCATTTAATGATATAACTATTGAAAATTGCTTGGGAGCTATAGGACAACAGGCAGGATTGGTGGAGAAAACTGTGAAAAACTTTGAAAATGATATTCAGGAGAATAAAGTAAATGTCAGCAATCTAAGAGGCATCTTCGAAGAATTAGATAAAGTGGCTGGACCTCTGGACACCACGTGGGGTATAGCTAAAGCACTTTATCTAGGTAATAGTACTCTGATACCTACCAAATCCTACATGAATATCCATGAACGTGCACGTATTGCACGCGCTTCCAAGTACAATAGTAAAGTATTATATGATGCACTTTCCCAACAAGAAGGCAATGTTCAAGGTGTTGAGGCTCGATTGTTACAACGTTTCTTATTGGAGGGAAAATTAAATGGACTCACTCACACAGAGGATAAAAGAGAGACCCTCAGAGATATTCTTGTACAATTAGGCAAAGAACGTGCCAGCTTTAAAAACAAAGTTAACATGGCTGTACATACGTTTGGACATACCATTAACGACTATAACCTTGTTCGTGATTTCCCCGTGACGCTATTGGAAGCAATATCTAAGGATTCAACCTCATTAACTGAAGGCCCCTGGAAAATAACTTTACAACCACAAATTGTGGAAGGATTTTTAAAATACTGCCCGGACCGTATGCAACGTTGGAACGTGTGGCAAGCGAATGTGCGTAAAGCGTCTGGTCAACAAGAGCGGAGTCTTGAAAATAGTACGCATTTGCAGGGTATACGAGCTCTTAGGAAACGACAGGCAAACTTGTTAGGTTGGTATCAAAACAAAAATCTAACGATATCTTACAAATGATTGCTTACAACTAATTACATGAATTGATATGATTTATATTATTAAAAATATATTAATTTTAGGTTATCCAAATTACGCAGCGATGTCGATGCAAACCAAGATGATTAAAAGTGTAGACAATTTAAAACAGGTATTCGCAAATCTTGTGAAGTTTGCTGGACCTGCTCAGTCAACAGAAATTGAGCAGTTGCAAAACTTTGCAATCGAAAGCGGATTTCAGAACAAATTGGATGTATATGATGTCGCATACTGGCAACGCAAACATCTAATAGCTAACCATCAATTGAATGAGGAACAGCTACGAGAATATTTCCCATTACCAAACGTATTCACTGGACTTTTTAAATTAAGTGAGAATTTGTTTAATATTCGTATTGTTGAACGCCAAAATGTTGAGGTTTGGCAACCGGCTGTAAAGTACTACGATGTTTTCGATAATACCGCTGGTGGTAGTGTATCGCCGATCGCTGGCTTTTACATAGACTGCTACTCTAAGGAGAATAAGTTCGGTAAAAATAATGGCTGGATGGTGAGCATACGAAATCGAAACCTCTCAGCTGAGCTGACTCCCTTGTGTGCATTAATCTTTAACTTTACGGAACCTCTACAAGGCACACCATATTTACTGAATTTTGACGACTTAAATATGGTTTTTAAGACCTTCGGTTCAGCTTTACAACACCTTCTTACGAAAGCGCCATACACAGACCTTGCCGGCCTTTCAAACATCGAATGGGATGCTTCGCAAGTGGCGGGAAATGTGATGTGCAATTTTCTCGATAACCCAACCATATTAAAGGAACTTTCCAAACACTACACAAGTAATGAGACTTTATCGGATGACGTCTTACAAAAAATACATTTGTTAAAAACTAGCCTAGCTGGATACAATTTGTGTCAAGAGCTTTACATGGCAGATTTGGATATTGAATTACATCAATCTGATGCATTTTGGTTGGATGTAGTTAAGAAGCTGTGGCCTGTCTATCAGTGCATGCCTCTAGACAAAAAAGACGCGCACCCTTGTTCTTTGACGGAAATATTCTCTGGAGACTGGGGCGCTGCACAATTCAGTCACCTGTATTCGAAAGTAATAGCTGCTGACATTAGTTCCGAATTTGCAGACAAGTCAATAGCTGAAATGACGACGACGGGCCAACGCTTTAAGGAGACTTTCCTAGCGCTAGGTGGTTCCGTGCCTACAGCAGAAGTATTTCGCCGTTTTCGCGGTCGTGATCCGTCAGTGGAAGCCCTCCTCAAGTCCTTAAACATTCTGAATAAAACACAAACTACTGGCGATTTATAGGTGACACTATATACAGCATAAGTAGTGTGACGCAATCACTTCTGCTTTGTTTATATACATACATTTGTCTTTATGTATATATCTTATTTTTTAATTGTCTGCGCACTAGGATTGTTGTTAATTTTTATTAATAATCACACATATGAACATAAAATGCCGATTCGTAACATGATAACTTGTTGGATAGACAAAAGCAAGCGATGAAAAATGTTCTGCACGAAAACAGCTGAAAAGCTTTAAAAACCATTTGTTGCACTTTCCCCATTACATACATATAAAGTAATAATGTTTAAAAGAAATGATGGTAAAATTATGTTTGTGTTCACTGTGATGAAAAAATATACGAATAAAAAAAAAAACAAAACTCGAGGAAACGCTTTAATGTTGTTGATAATTTAAATCAAAGTCGATAGAACAAAATATATTGGAAATTTCGGGTTTAGGTATTCCGGATTACGAAAAAATACATATAACTAAGTCAGAATTTTTGATGACTATACTGGATTCAAATGAGTAATGAAAAAGCTTTATATTTTACTTATATTGTAGAGAATTAGTTTGTAAGACAAATAGAAATTTCGGTTCGCAATATATTCTTCAATTAAAATTAATTATGCATAAACTGTATTTCAGTTTCAATAGGTTGTCTTAAGAAGACTAGCTTAGGCTGTATTGAGGGAAAATTCTATAAACATTTTCAATATAAATACCGATATATGCCTTAGAAATATATTTTTGTTCAGGAATTACATTTTTTTAATACATATTACTGAAAACAAATTTAGAAATTCATTACAAACTTCGTCACGACCTCCAGCTCAGAAATAATTTGCGAATGTTCTGCAGTCGTGACAATGAGTCAATATGAAAGAAATTGCAATATTTGAAATAATTTAAATGACTTGTATGGACTCACCCTTAAATTTGGTTGCATAACCGTTTAAGAATTTGTGTTTAGAGCTCGTTTGTACCAATACAGTTTCTCATGATCATGATTTTAGTACATATTGCCGCTAATTGTTGCTGTAATCACTAGAGAGCATATTATGCACGAATTAATCGATTTGTCTGCTGGGTATACCTCTATTGATAAGTACAGGTTTATTATGAATTGGCTTTGAACTCTTATCGGTTTACAACTCTAATAACAGAATTGCTGGTCAAGCACTTAACTGAATAAGCAGGCCGTAAAAATAAACAATGATATGCATACATACATATGTATATAAGCACCTGACAATGACTCACAAGCCGAACGAACATATGCAATATTTGTTTTTGTTTTTTTTTTGATAAAAAAAAAGTATTTTACTAATCAGCATTCTGTGGTCACTTAAATCGCTGTACTAGGTAGCATTAGTAATAAATAGTGTAATAAAAGCAGTTGTCGCCCGCTTTGCAAATGCACTTGAAGAAAAACCTGTGTTTGTGTGTGTCTGTGTTTATTTAACCATGAATTTCTATTTTTTTTTTTAATTCAATAATACTACATTATAATTTTTAATAATAATAATAATAATAATTGTTTTCGATTTTAACATGTAACATATGTGTATTTCTTAGCTTGCAATTTGCATTTATTTACATTAAAAAGGAAAGAAAACATTTACATTACAAACTAAGCAATATAATACGAGTAGGAAGTTAAGTAGAGTAGAGTAGAGTGTGTAACGTTGATGTTTAGTATAATGCATATTCCAAGCATACGTTTTGTTTTCTGCTGTACATTCATATCTATTTACATACTATATCAGTATTTAGGTATGTTGGTTGTTGGCTCGTATTAATGACGGCAAATGGTGCGTGGCCGATATATGGCGTTTTGTTCGCGGCAATAAACTGCAAAATACCAGCAGCGATTCGAAGATATTTACTTAAACTAACAAATAGCGATATTGTTTATTGTACGATATTCTTTAATTATTTGCCTTCGATTGCTGCATACTTTATGTATAATATCTATGTATATACAAGCGGGTAATAGTTCAGATTCGCTTCGCAGTTTATGTTCTTTCAGCCAATATTTTTAAACGCTTTGTTCATATCAACTCATACAAAAATGCTGATGTTCATTATGAAGAAACTTTTTCTGTTTTTGGTTTTATTTTAATATTCATTACATTTTCTTAACTTTTTAAAAGATTTTTTTTTTTGTAAAACATTACTTTCACTTTTTCTAATGGATTTTTAGTGTATTTCATTTTCCCATATTGTGTTTTTGTTTTTTTTTTCATCTAAAATTATTCGTTTGAGTGCATTTTCCTCTTTCTATAATTTTCTAAGTATGTGTATGTAGGTATATTTTGTTAAGTTTTACTTCACTTTTAATTTAATATTATATAATATAACTTTCGCATTTAAACTTTTAAATGTTCATGTATTATGTGGGTTTCGCTGTTAGGCTTTTGGTAAAAACGTTTTATTACATTTAGAATATGTCAGGACATTGAGACCAGTCTTGATCTTGCTTGTGCTTCCAATAGGATTCATTAAAAACATGCACCAAATTATCACTACCCTCTTCCTTTTCTCGTCTAAACCATAACGGTTCATATGGCTGATATGGACGACCCTCGTTTGCTGCAGCTTCTGCTTCCGCTTCGCGTTCTCGCCGCTTTCTACGTTGTTTCTCCTCCAGTCGCAGCTTTTCACGATTACTCTCATCCCATTTCCCCTCTTCCATCAAACGTTGATCGGGACGAAGACGTGAGTCGGTAGGTGCAACCCCTTCTTCGGGTTCATTTAATTGGGCTGCCAACGTTGTAAAGTTGTAGTACTTGTCACTATCTGGTGCCTGCATTCGTCGTGTCCACACTGTTTTGTAACCACCGGTTTGATAGACTGGACTATCAGTCGAACCGGAAGTTGAAAGTACAGGCGCAATTTCGATAGAAGCATCCCAAGTGCCACGCAACACCCATTTGACTTCTTTATTCCGATCCATGATCACGCCCTTTACGCGACGCTGTTGCTCACGTGAAAAGTATGAATATGCAATGTACTTAAGATGACATGTGAGACCGGATGCTGCATTGAGTCCTCTGATTTCCATGTCGCCATGTTGATCGACCCATAATTTTCCAACGATAATATTATTAATAGTCGTTGTTACTTTACGCCACGTGTATTTATGACCAGTTGCGGGAAAATTTACGTATGCGCTCCCAAGCGGTATGACCTGAAAGCGATTGAAAGATCATTTCAACTTTCTGTATTTTTATTAGGAACCAATTGAACTTGAACAATCGGTCGCAAATTTATGCATATGAACTTATATAAAGCATTTATTTATATATATATATATATATGAACAAATTGAGTGTGTGTGTATGCTGAGGTTGAACAATTCTATATTTTAATAAACATATTACACTTTCAAAGCATTCAAACTTTGACGTATTCGGCCGCCCGAAAATAAATTTAAGTGTCATTCATTTGGTAATTATAAAATCCCTATTTATCTACAGAGTATTATTGGGTGTACACACATACATATGTACATACGTAAACGAATGTGTATATTAAACATGCAATTTAAACATATGTACATACATATGTATATTATTTAAATTGCGTGTCGTAAATGACATCGTTATTTAATTAAACCAATTTCGCAAACTGTAGGTGAATGAATGTATGTACTTATTGAATCAGAAGAAAAGCAATTGGCGAAATTATTGCAGAATCGTTAAGAAAGCGAAATATGAAAATAGTGAAAAATTTTTTTCTATGCCAAATTTTTAGGACTGACTTACCTGCAGATATTTTCCGCGAAATTTGCTTGTCATTGTGAATTCCTGCCAGCAGGTCCATTCGCGACCTTCGCAATGTAAAGCAGCCATTGGTGGATGATGTGACACCTGTTCAGCGAGGACCCGCCATCCAAGGTCCTCCATGCGATCACATTCAAACGTCTCACCTAAAAGTGGATTGAAAGGTTTGCCAGTCCGATTTGTCGTCGTTGCATAGCTAGTAATTGTGAAGGCTGCCACATATGCCAACTGTTCACATTCATCTGTACAACGTGCAGCTGCGTCCAACAAATCGGCATATTCATAATCTTCCGTAAGTCGTTGAAGCATTGACAAAGGCTCATTAAAATTAACTGGCATTGGAATTTTCGAAAGTTCTTTACCGATGCAATTTTTCATTACAGACCATAGATTAAGTGGGTGATTTGGTTTATCTGGTACGCGCGTACGTCGTTGCCGATTTGTTTTAGGTAGTTGTGCGACCTTTTGATTTTGTTGGTTTCCATTATTATGTTTGGAGATACTTTTTTGAGATATAATGCTATTTTTTTTGCTTATAACAACAACTTGCTGAGGCTCGGATTCGGTTAGTTTAAGTTCTTCATTTTCTGAAGAACTGCTATGGTGTGTTTGTTCCTCTGAGTTAGAGCGTGTTTTTTGTAGTTTCATAACAAACGATCCATCTTCAACATCCTCCCCTTTATGAGTACTACTTTTTGAAGGCAATGTCATTACAAATCCACTAGTTTCATTCGGTGAATTTTCGCCGAATACTCCGTTGTTCTCTTCTGCGTCAAAAAATTCGTTTTCGTCGTCAGATGTAACTGCATTTGGTGAAGCTGCACTTTCGTTTGCTATTGCTAGCGGTTTATTGTGTTGCGCGGCTGTGTGTGCTGCCTGTTCGAGGCGAGTTTGCTGTTTGGCTAACATTTCAACCATTTCTTCCAGCCGCTGTCGTTGTTCTCTTTCGTGCTCAACCATTTTCGACCACTTATGGCCTTGCGATTCAGCACTGCGTAGGTAATCGTTACATGCATTAATCATTGCATTGCATGTAATACGAAATAGCGTAGCCCGCTCATTAACAATCTTTGTGCGACTGGCAAGTGACTCTTCGTCATTCGACTCTAACTCACTTAGTGCTCTCTGTAAAGCAATACCATGTTTAGTGATTAAATCGTAACAGGTGCGCAAACTCTCCAGACGACCTGTTAGCTCTGCCATCACTGTGTTGATTTCTTGGCTAGGTACCACATGTGACGTTTCAACTTCCTCCTCTTCCTCGGTTTCCATAGTACGTATTGCTTTTGCTTTGGCTAATTCCAAAGCTGTAACCCAAGATTGTCGTTCTACCTCATTTGCAGCTTTAATATGAAACGTTTGTGTACCACCATTTGAGATAACAAAAGTGCACGAATCCACTGTGTGTATAAGAGCACCGTGAAGCGATATAGTACCGCGACATGTGTGATTCATTTCAGCTTGGCTTCGATAATAACTCAAAACACCTCTTGATAGGACAAACCAACGTCGTTGATAACCTTTAATGTAGTTGGTCCACTTCATAAGCCAACCTTTCATTTCCGGGTCTTTACTTCCTGCGATACTCCGTTCAGGAGTCGGTTTATTAAGAAGCATGTCCGACATAATTTCAAATGATGATCTCCTACCCCTGCCCGGTTTTACAACTGCTCCTCGAACCTTATTTTTATTTCTATATGACAAGTTGTTAATTGAACAAATACCGTTGCCAGCGCCGCCAGCCCCACCACCACAACACAACCAACAAACAACAAATGTATAAAGTTCGTCGCACAATCAATTGTACACACGGTGTAAAATTAAGAAAATCAGTAAGAAAGAAAAAAAGTAATTAGCACATCATCTAACGCCACGTATTGCAGAACTTTTTCAATGTTTTTACACAATGAACTTAGATTACCCCGTTTCCGATGTTAATTTATTTACTTTCTTATTGCATTACAACTGCCCGATCAGCGCTTATACGCTACAAAATTGCACAAATTTTCGACTTTTCTATGCAAAAATTGGAAAACCTTACCAAAGGAACAGATGAAAACGAGAATTTGACAAATATTGACGTAGAATTGATGTGAGTCAGTAATGCCTTTCTTCGGTGAATATCGGTGTTGCCAGCGAAATTAACAATAGTGGGTTAAAAAATTATGCAAACGTATAAAATGTGGGAGTTATAAAAAAAACGTTTATATCTATATATAGTACTGAGTACCGGTAAATATTAATTGAATAAAATTTATAAGTAATTTTAAGGCATTTGGCTTTGTCATGTATTACTAGCGAGTAAACGTATGTTATTAAAAATATTAACTTGTGCCTACCCTGGAAGACATTGGGGCGACACAGTCTGTGTTGCTACAATAACAAACCCAAGCAGAAAACAAACGTAAACTGAATTTAAATTTCTCGAATTCTTTGATGAAATGTTTCCCAACAATGATGGCAAATGTTACTGGGGTCAGACCCTTAGCCGGATATAAATTCGTTCTTTCCGGTTTTGACGCGACTTCCGTGTCCTACAATAATGCCTTGTATTCGATCCTATCGAATGTTTCGCATGATTTTTTATCAATGTGGATTAATATTGTGGCAAATCTCTCTCTTTCAATATAATAATAACATACTGAAAATTTAATAACATCCCAGTTTGATAATTTTCACTAAAAAATAACAAATTCAAAGTTTTTTCGTATTTAATATGAGCTTTAATAGGTATTTTAAAAACCATTTGTTCATACAAACATAAAAATAGAAAAATCTTACAATATTTACAAAATATTTGCTTTTTTGTTGCTGGCTAATTAGTTAATGTTATGATTTGACGACTGTTTTTTTATTTTTAAATATTTTGTATGCCTTATGCTGAATTTTGTTTCGTTAAAAATTTAAATATGCATTTTTTTGCAATGTGCTCTTTCAAAATACTATATGATTGCGGTATTGTGGTAGTTGTTCCTGTGTATGTGTAAGGATAAATATATATTTTATGGTTTTATTGGTGAGTCGTGCCGAATTTGTTGCAAATGCTAATAATTAAAATACAAATACAGTACGGCAATGGTAAAAAGCGCTACGTAGTAGTACATACATAAAAACTGCTCCTTACGTTTTCTAATGCGATCTTTATGTTTATAAATAATTATGATTTTGTTAAAATCAGCATATAATAATAATACAAATAAAATATGTCGGTACATGGAAAAGATAATGGCATGAGAGATTGGATATGAATAAAAATAGAAATTAGCAATGAATATATGTATATAAGTATAACTATATCAGTACATTGCATCGCTAACATTTTTAAGTTATAATAAAAGTTTAAAGAAAAAGCTGTGAACTATGGAAAGAAATTAGCGTGCTTAGTGATATTGTGAGGGCGACATACTTATAATGGAAAAATAGCGTGAAATACTCACACACACACATGCGTAGAAAACGCTCTGCAAAAAAAAAAAAAAAAAAAAGTTCGCTAAAAAAATTATATAAAGTAGTGGCGAAGAAATGCAAAATATTTAGAATACTAATTATAAAAATTATCATCTTTTATATTTCTTTGCTATGACGACTGAAGTGCACTTGAACTTAAATTTCATTTTTGTGATTGAGTTTATTTGCATGTCGATTAAAGTTGATTAATGAATCGTAGTCGGAAGACAATTTTTTGTCGCGCTGGCAGTGGACAATATCAAAATAAACAAATATTTTAGAAATGCAAGCAGCAACAAACTTTTTCCCCCTTAGAAAAATACTTATATAATTTAGGGATTGGCTAGAAAATGCTTAGAAATGCAAAGAAGCGGCTGCGCGGGAAACGAAGCTGATAAAGAATAACTGGTGGTTAAGTGAGCATATAAATTGTACACAGATCTTAAACACTCACTAACATTATAAAAAAAATATCGGGGCTGTTCAACAGTGCACTGAAATGATGCGTGTGTATGAGTTTTTCGCTTTTTGGGGCGTGGTTGTGAAAAAGTGCTGTTACAACATTATACAAATGAGTACACCAAACACAGATTTTGGTTAAGGGGACGGTGCGACATCGCTGATATAATTTACATGGTATTGTAAGCGGCTGTATTGAAGCTCTGTTTTGGTAACGTTAGCCGGCTGAGTGGATGCGTGCGGCCATGCTGTTGTAAACGACGCTGATGTTGTTGCTGCTGTAATTGTGGTTGCTGTTGGGCATTGTCTCCCAAAGGTGGCTGAGAATTGTTGCCATGCGATGATTGAGTGGTCTTAGCTGGTGCAGGAGGCGGTCTGCTATCACTAAACTCGTGGTGTGACAAACGACCGCCAATAGCGCCGCCAGTTCTACTACTACTCATCGATATAGATTTGTGCGACGCATGACCACCACTTTCATAATAGGAATGACGGCGGGGTTTAGAATGAGTGTTGGAACTAGCAACCGACGCTAGTGTTGTTGGTACTGAACATGAGGAGGAGGATGAAGGAGATGAGAAGGACATATTTGACGATATTGGGTTAGATCCCACAAGGCAATCTTGTTTGCTTGTGGGCACGATTGGAGTTGGCGTTTGGTATTTATGCACCAGCACCTTAACGTTGCGGTCAACATATGGATCAGACATGCTCGATGATGTCGACGATGTAGACGAAGACGACGATGCTACTGACATTGTCGTGGATGCAGTAGAGAGGGGCGTATATATAGACTGCGTTATTGCGTTTATAGTGCTTGATGTCGTATCAACCATTTCAGGAGCTGTTTCAGTCTCACAGAGTAGTGCTGCGGTGAGACTGTGCGTTGCAGAAGCTGTTGTTGTAACGTCTGCAGTCAATGCAATTTGCGGATTGTGTTGGCGGGAATGATGTGCATCCGCATGCTGCGCTACTGGTGAAGAAGGCAATGAGTGATGGCCTTTCTTCGCAGGCAAGACTGCTGTTTGTATTTGTAATACGTTTCCACTAGTGGCGCCGCTGCCACTACTACCACTGCCCGCTTTGGCCTCAAAACTTTTTTTGAGTATTTGCACAGTACCGGAGATACGTTGATCACTGATGTTAGCACCACTGCCAACATTTCCTCGCATTAATACGGTCTCCTCATCTTCGTCTACGCCGGATATTACAGTTGTGACTGTGTCAGATTCAGGTGGTAACATATTTTTATTTTCTATATCGGATATTGTGTACGATTCGGGAGCAGAGGAAGCTGAAAATAAGTCATTGTGGAGCGGCCGGCTGCCGTCACTTCGACGCATAACCATCTGGCATGCTAATACGTCCGCACCGGCATTGCTACCGCCAGTTGAAGTAGTTGTAACCCCGGGTACAATTTCGACGCTGTTGCAGCGATATGGAGGACAACGGGTGCGTGTCGAACCGGCAGCTGAAGCACTTCGAAACAAATTAATTGCACCTTTGGCGATGCGCTTTGCATTGTTGGCTACTGTGGTTTCATCAGACGAACGCTCACCATTTTCTGAACACAATTTTTTCAGCGTATGATTGTTGCCAGTGTTACCGCATTGTTCCAATTTCTGTTTAGTGCGCTTCACAGTTCCCACATGGTGTTGATGCTGATATTGCATCGATCCACTCTGGTAAATTTGTGTGGCAGTCTTATTGCTCTTATTGATGTTAAGTTCATGTATTTGCCCTTCGAGTATTGCCCCGCCGCCATATTGGCAGGAGTTGCGATTGCTGTCATATGCTGACCAGGAACTATTTCGTACTGGTACAGCGCTTCTCGTATCTCCAGAACCCCAAGAGGCATGTCGGGAGGGCAAATCCCGTTGCCTATGGGTTCGAGTTATTACTCGTTCCTCTAATGTGGTAGTCGTCGAAGATGCGACGCTCGATGAGATCGAATCAATACTGCTATTAGAGCCCAATTTGCTAGTAGCACAACTGCTGGCACTCGTACCTGCACCCAGAACGTTGAGACGATCTAAAACAATACCACCGCTTTTACTGCCACCGCTCAAGTCACTTGTACCACTGATTGCAGTCCAGGACTGAGTTTTGCGGCTATGACGTTTGCCGTCCACTTTGAATTGCTCTTCTTTTGTAGGCTCAGTAGGAGATGCATCCATTGCATTATTTGCAATATCCTCACTTACATTTGTGGTGTCGGAACACATACTTGATCTATTGTGAACGATTGCCTCGTCGCCACCTCCAATCTCGGCAGCAGATTTCAGGTTGGATGTCTGTGTTATGAGTTTTGCAGACGATGTCCAAACCGGGCTGTGCTCCGTTTGCACTGAGGCGTCGCCGCCATAACAAGGTAACATTTCCATGCGTGTTACTGTTGTGCCAGTGTCGTGAGACACCGATCGACCGAATTGCAAGTTAAGAGATCTACGATCGTCGGCCGTCTTGCGTGTATTTGTATGTGTCTCGAGATCCTGCACACGAGTACGTACAGATGCTATTTGTTGTTTCTGTTTCTTTTCTTGTAACCGATGTTGTGAAATGGTGGTAGGAGGCGGCGGCGGTGGAGGTGGTGGCGGTTGTACATTCTTCTGTATGTGACGCACTTGATTTTGCGTAACACTATAATTTTCGCCATTACTTCCGGGAAAACGCATATTCTTCGGCTCCTCTGCCACACTTCGTTCCGGCGTTAGATTTTCCAACGATTGACTCTGCTGTTTAATTACTATTGTCATATGTGGCACGTGTGGCACCGCCTGCGGTGATGTGCTACTGGACCGACGCACCAGGCGACGTTGCTTGGCTTCATTTGTGCCGCCACTATTAATGGCGGCTGAAACTTTTGATCGTCCAACACTTTTGCCACTCAAAATGTTTCCATCGGTACATGCCACAACGTTATCACCACAGCTAACATCGTCATGACCGCCGGTTGACTTCGATTTGGATTGATTTAGGGCCTGTATGAGTGGTGTGGGCTCACTGCCAGGCAGAAGACGCGCGTCTTTTGTGCTTTTCAAATTCGTCTCACTTTTACTGCGCTGCAGTTTTTCTTTATTCTTCATTGCATCCAACATGCCGCGGTAAGTTTCCAATTGATTAAGGAAATTCTTATTCGGCTTTATGCAGCTACGGCGTTCTTTAACGTGTTGCAGTGCATGCTTAAATTCCCAGTTGTATGCCTTCATGGCGTAAGCGATTAC
This sequence comes from Bactrocera zonata, assembly GCA_037783105.1. Taxonomy (NCBI): domain Eukaryota; kingdom Metazoa; phylum Arthropoda; class Insecta; order Diptera; family Tephritidae; genus Bactrocera; species Bactrocera zonata. The sequence continues at coordinate 130,111 of JBAWJQ010004730.1, forward strand.
CACTGATGCCGATCGGCTGACACCCATTTTACAGTGTACCAGTACTTTGGAGCCTTCCGACTTGGCACGAGTTATGTAACGAAATGTGTTGTCCCAGTGTTTCAACAAATTCGTTTTTTCATCATCATATACTCTTACATTAAAGTAATCAAATACACCCGGGAAGAAATTGTCGATCTCGCGAGTTACATTAAGTATATGGCGTATACTGAAATAAATACATATTAATAAGGGGTACTTTTGTAAACAATAGATATGCATTAATAATATAAAAATAATAAAATACCCATTTTTTTGCAACTCTTCCAAGTTGCTGGCATTCCATTCCGAACCAAGATAGACATGATCGAAAATTTCTGTTGGCGCATCCATTTGACCCAGGATGGTTAACATTTCCGCATCAATGAATGACTTGAATTCGCCTAAATCCATATCAAGTAGTTCTTCAAGTCGACCACGTATATATTTTGAGGTAACCTCATCTAAATCCACTGACATCATTATTTCCTTCAACTTCATTTTTATAACACTTTCCGTTTCCTCCTTTGCGGTTGGTCTATAATGAAAACACATAAGCATAGAATTAATCATTATATAACTGTAAAATTTTTCCTTGGCATACTTGTTTCTTATGGCATCTGGCGAAGGAGGACGTCGGCTTTCGATTGAGTCCATAGCATTCCACTCATTCAGGCAAGACTGTTCAGATTCGATATGGCTATCATAAAATGATGTCCAATCATGCGATGGACCACGCGGATAGAAATTATTCTCACGAGCCTTTTGCGATACTTTATGTAATGTTTGTAATGCAGACCTTACAAAAAATAATTAAAGATTAGTTGATTTTTACACTATATATGTACTTTTATATAAGCATATACTTACCACATGGCTTGCACAGAAACAGGCTTAAAAATATGGGTTTTACCATAAACTGAAACGCTAAAACCACTAGACAAATAAAAATTATTTAATTAATATAAAATTATAGGCATACATTTTGTAGCCTTACCCATCACCATCGAGATGTATTGTCGTATCGGCAAGTATAGGCAATACAAGTCCAATTGTAGTACGTTCGTTACAGTCAATGCCCAGTAGACAGGATTCTTCGACACCATCCTCGCAAACTTTACTATCGCCTGAGGCACTGATTTTCTCTGTATCACTTTTTATGGTCTGCCGTTGAGTTGTTTTTGCAGATTGAGATCCGCTGGTGTAATTTTTGTCTTGAGCATCCGTTGACTCCTCACCGCCACTACTTGACTCCGTTTGTGACTGCTGTTGTTGTGGCGTTCGTTTAATACTATCCGCTGACGATTGACGCATAGTAACGATATTTGCCGATGCTATGGCATTGTTCGCTTTAGTCGAATTATGTCGCATAATTTTATTTTTTCGATCGGTGGTTGTGGTGCGGTAGCAACAACGTGATACGATCACTAGATACCTTGTGCGATTCGGTCGTTGGGACTCTAATTTAACAGCCTATAAAAAAATAAAATATTTTAGTTATTCATAATACCAAAATATGTACTATTTGGGTACTTTACCATCTTCAAGGTTTCCTCTGGGTAAAGTAGATCAATCATTGATTGTAAATGTTGTTGAATATCAGAATTATTACTTTGTGTGCTATTAGTAGATTTTGCCGAATCTGTACTTGCTCGACGTTCATTAGTCTTTGCTGGAACATCCTTAAGAGCAAGTCCCAAAACAGTGTCCTTAACGGCAAAGAAGCATTCGCTATAAGAAATGTGAAAAATATATAATTTAAGAATACATCAGGACAATGTTTGTATTTATATTACCTCTTTTCAGATCTATTGCCTTCATCATCCTCAGTTTCTCCTTCCTGTAAATAAAACAACAATTTATAAATAATTGTTGCGAACATCTTTTGAAAGGAGTGAAAAGTAGGATGAATCAAAGACCCATCTATATTAATAACTTTTTATTCAGAGTTCTATAGTATTATTGCAGGAACAAAATTTGCAAAACATTGTTGAAGTGCACCGGGCTTCCCTGAGCACACCGGGCGGAATTGTTCCAGATCTACCCCCCCTATTCTACACTGTATTTACTACATACTAACTACACACGTTTACTAGCTATAAATATCAAATTATTAGTTAATGACCCTGAAAGGAGGATAGGACCTTCATATTAATAATGGTAAAGTGAAATGAAATAATTTACAAATATTTTATTATTACTTATTATATACAAACAAGAGTTGAAAAACATATAAAACGTAGTTTTTTTTCGTTCGAACAGTTTAATACTTTAACTTTTTGTATAATTAAAAACACTATCAGTAGATAACCCTCTTATAATTGTTGGGCAGTAAAATGTGTGAGTCATAACAAACCCCTATGATAAGCAAGACTTAAAACCTCCATCATTGATAACAATCAGTGATGCCATAACAACCAAATAATTGCAACCAAACAAGGAAACTTATTTAGCAATGTAAAATAACAACGCGTAAACATTTACACAAGTATATATACATACAAACACAATATTTGATATGAGGCAAAACAAAGAGACCATTCATGGAATATGCGAATATACCAAAATATTCACGGGAATGCTAATAATTACAATTGTTGTCGATCTAAAATGTGCTTACATGTATGTAAGTATGTATATAAAGATATAGTATGTACATATGTACGTTCATATTTTTCATATAAACTTGTGCCATACATATCTATATTCGTAATAGCATTGATGTTCGCGTCTGCGTCTGTTCAGAACAAGGTCAAGAAAATTGTGGGCTGAAAATATATTTTCTTCGAATATAATATTAAATATACAAATGTATATACATACTATATATACAAATAATATATGTATGTGCACTATTGAGATTACGACAGATTTATATTTAACATTGTTATTGTAAATTAATGCTTTTAAAGGTGGTCTTTTAGTTAGCGCCTTAATTGACATTCAATTAAACACCGGAAGTACTAGCATCATCTATTTTTATTTTCGCTTCATAATCAAGTATTAACAAAAAAGACCAAGAAATAACAATTATTACAACGGACTGCATGCATTATCAAACTTAGATCAGTATTTCGAACTTACTAAATACAAAACAAATGTAAAGAAATAAAGCAAAACAAAAGCCGATATAAACATATACTAAAGAAAAAACATAAATGTTTGCACGGATGATCGCGACGTCGAAGTCAACGCCAACTACTATACCATTGGCCACATATAAAAAAGTGAATAATTTGGCATTTGCGCAACGCACTTTTCCTTTTTTGCACATTTCGGTATGATTGTAGCGACAATGAAATGGCAACGAGGAAATATGTAAGAAAAGAAACATCAGCAAACTACTAACATAGGCACTATGCAAAAAACAGCCAACCTACGATCGTGTAACATATAAAGTCACTAGGCTATTTAAGTTTTCTGCTTCAATACACATATTTGCCTCTTACTATTATTATTTTGACATATTTCATTTCTACTGGATTTAGGGAGGTGGAATTGTCACAATATCTTTTTCCTGCATAGGGAGTCGATGTGAAATTACGTCTCCTCCCCTTCAATATATACAGAAGAAAATTATTTTAGTCACTGCACATCACTTATGTATTGTACATATTTGTGAAAAACATATAATAAAAATTGAATAAAGTACATATTATATCACTAAACAATAACTCTTTACGGAATTCACTGAATTTTAACAAATAAAAGGGAGTGGAAAAATGTTTTCCATCTTTTTGGAGTCGCTCCCTTTGTGGGACAAACAAACTCACCGAGCCACATTGTGGCGGCGAACCAGTAACACTCGGCGAACGCTGCACGGTCACCAATGCCATGCTCATTTGGCGGAGTTTCCTACGTTTTTCGCCAGTAGAACTTTTCATAAATTCATTTTTAAATACTTATGATCACTATAACTATTTGCACAACGCACGACAATTGCAATAATTACGGCTGACTACAAATATACAAAAAAATTTACTTGTCAGTTTGCTGTCAGTTTGAGTGAACATTGTCAGGTTGGTAGTACTTGTTAAAGTTATCGATTCACAAGAAACCGAAAAGTAACATAACTTTATTACAAGTGTATAACAGTTATAAATAATAAAACAAATTTGGTTATAATATTTCACACGCGAAATTATAAATAAATAATTATAAACAGTTAATTTAAATTTGATAATTAGTTTAACAATAATATACCATTATGATCTATTCGTAACACGAAATAAGCACATATAAGGGTGGCATCTTGAACGTATATTACGTTCTATGTATTTTATACAATTACGCCAGCAGATGTCGCCCAATTTATTTTATTTTGCCCCTTGTACATGTTTCGTAAATATTGAATTCATAAACACACAAACACATGATTTAAAGTTTTCTTATTAAATTGTAAAATACTGCACAAGTTCATAGATTTTTATATTAACTATTTATAAAATACTTTTGAGATTAATTAAACGTAAGTATTATTTAGAATAAGATAATAAACTGTTCTTATCAATGCACGCCTTCTTTCTGCGACTTATCTTCGTTTCTACGGTTTCATTAGTTCATTGTTTCGAAGGTCAACTTGCCGTGTTTGCAAAATACACTTTTGTATTTTTCTCTTTATTGTTAAAGACAAGAATTATATAAACAATCATAATGTCGACAATAATTGAAGATGAACAAATGAATAATCAGCGCGTGTTGCCTCGGATAGTTCTAATAGCCTGTGGCTCCTTCAGCCCACCGACACCAATGCACTTTCGCATGTTCGGTAAGATTGTGAAATACTATTAAACGCTTTCATATTAAATATGCGAATATATATTTATTGTATTTTTCGTTTGTAATATAGAAATTGCACGTGATTATTACAAAACTCAAGGAACACATCACGTAATTGGTGGCATCGTTTCACCCACACACGATTCATATCAGAAGAAAGGACTCGTGGCTGGTACACATCGATTTGCTATGTTGAAATTAGCATTGCAATCCTCAACATGGATCAAAGTAAGTTTGTTTTAAGATCTCTACAGGCTTTATTTATTAACTTCTTTACTTTATTACTTTTAAGCCTTCGGACTGGGAAATACAACAGTCGGAATGGTCGCGCACAATCTCCGTTCTGCAGTACCATCAAAACTATATGAATAACTATATCAACTCAGCACCGGAAAGTGACATGAATGGTACTTTACCTGGTTGGATGCCTCCCGGTTTGCGTGAGCGGCAGGATGGTGTGCAATTGAAGTTGCTGTGTGGAGCTGATTTACTAGAATCATTTGCAGTGCCGGGATTATGGGCAGATAAGGATGTATGCATTAGCGCAAATACATATATTTCAGACATTTCGTATGCAATTTAATAAATTCATTTTTTTTTTAAGATTGAAGATATTGTTGGCAATCACGGTTTAGTGGTTATCTCACGTTATGGCTCTAATCCTGAAAAATTCATTTTCGAGTCAGATATATTGACAAAATATCAGGTATTGTTTATCAACAGCTTTTTTTCGATTAGTACTGATCACAAAAATGTTTTATGCTCTTTTCTTTTTGCTTATCAAAGAAACATATTACGTTAATAACGAATTGGGTACCAAACGAAGTTAGTTCTACAATAATCCGACGTCTTATTTCGCGAGATCAGTCTGTGAAATACTTGCTCGATGACAGGGTCATTGATTATATTCAAATGCAAGGATTATTTAATTGTAAAGCGTAAGTTGCACTCATTTATAAAATATTTTATGCATGTCTATTTACTTGGGTACTCAAGTAGTTCATGATATTTATTAATATATACATAAAAGCACTAGGATATAGTTCAGCATAGATTTAATTTTGACGAAAGTCCGATTATAAAAGTTTGAAACTTTCGCGGTTTCGGAGATTTTATTATCTGATCCCTTTTGCCCTTGAGAATTTCATCATAGTATAGTAAAAGTTTAAGATCACTACATCAACAAAATTAAACAAGTATTAATATGCCAGTCTTGAAAGAGCTTTGAATTGTGAACAGCTACTCAATACATAACATTGCGTTTTGTCTATTTTAACTTTTCCTGGGTCAACTGAGCTTTAGGTGACATAATACTACCGTAAATATTGCTCTTCCCGACAACATCACTCCGCCTTATAAAAATCCAAGTTTAAAAAGAAGTTTCATGCGATTAAAAATTGCAGAAACAAACCGACAACCTGACACAATTAAGTGGAAACTATTAATGGAGAGTGAGTTGCCTTTAAACTGATTGACAATTTGTTTCTATTTGAATTTGTAATAATTCAGTTTACTAATCAACTGCATGCTAATTAAATGTTGAGTGATTCCATATCATTTGATACATATACATATGTGCATTTCTATGTGCAGACGAGGCATATAAGTCGATTTCGGATTACTCTATGACAGATTTATATTCTGCAAAATTTAAAATTAATATGTGATTACTTTCCGTGTGTTTTAATAGCACATAGAAATGTATGTATATCTGCGTTAGCATTTGAAAAATCATTATGCGCATCCAAATGTAAACAAGCATGTATCATTTAATATATAAGTATGTACATAAGTGCATATGTATGTATGTTTAGGAGAAATATATAAAAATAGGTATATACATATATAGTAGTGTAGGCAGAGTTGCAAATATTTTACTGGAAGTTTTTTGGATAAAAAATTATAATTTCAATATTTAATTCCCTTTTACATTTTTATCGTAATTTTGACTGGAATTAAAAAACTAAAATATAATTTAAATTAATTAAGATTTTAAAATATAATTAAAAAAAATCAGTATCAGAACTTGAAAATTTAATTTTTTTATATTTAATTTATTTTAAAAGTAGTTTTTAAATGTTTTATTGCCACTTAAGAAATTTCCATATAACTTTTAATACCTAACATTTTGGAATTTTCAAAAATTGCAATTAAAAGTTTAATTTTTCGAAAATTTGGAATTAAATTTATCCTTGTATCCCATAATCGAAATAAAATTAAAAAAATGTTAAAATATTTTTTATTTTAAAACCGCTGTAATACATACATTGAAACAATTACTTAAATGAAAAAAGATGAAAAAGAAAATATTTAAATTTTTCTAACTGAAGCACTATAAATAAAAGGAATTAAATGTAAATAAGAATAACAATTTTGAACTTTAATAGTTAAAATTTTATTAAATATATGTCTTCCTTTTCAAAAGTTGACCAAGAATGGTGGAATACGATGTACGCAAACGTGAAAAATGTGAATTCGAAAATAACATATTTTTTATTTTTTAATTATAAAGTTGAGATTAAAATTATTATTTTTTTTAAATCGGTATTTGGAATCAAAAAAAATATTTATTTTTAATCCGGTATTTAGAATTAAAAAAATATTTTTCATCGCTCAATGCGAATATGAAATAATGAAATAAAAAAAAATTTAATCATCTTTCAATCAGGTATTTGGAATTTAAAAAATATTTTTAATCGTTGAATCTGGTATTTGGAATTTAAAAAATATTTTTCAAATTTCAATCCGGTATTTGTAAATAAAAAAAAATATTTTTTCTCCTTAAATCCGGTGATTAGAATCAAAAAAAAATATTTTTAGTTTTTCAATCCGGCGTTTGGAATAAAAAAAATATTTTTCCTCGTTCAATCCGGTATTTGGAATTAAAAAAAATATTTTTTCATGGTTCAATCCGGCGTTTGGATTTAAAAAAAAATATTTTTTCTCGTTCAATCCGGTATTTGGAATAAAAAAATATTTTTAAATTTTCAATCCTGTATTGGAATTAAAAAATATTTTTCATTCTTCAATCCGGTTTTTGGATTAAAAAAATATTTTTCAGCTTTCAATCCGGTATTTGAAATAAAAAAAAATTTCATCTTTCAAACCTGTATTCGGAATTAAAATTTGAAAATAAATTTTGTTTAATATTTTCCGTATTATATAATAAATATTTTTTTAATTTTAATGTTAACTCTGTAAATTTTTTATGCTTTATTAGCCACCTCCAGTATAGGTAGTTCTCATATAGTTCCTTCCTACTTCTATATAGTGCAAAAAATATTTAATTAGATTTTTCATTAAAATTTCTTGTGAATAACAGCTTTTAAATGCTCACAAGCTTTTCATAATAACCTAAAAAATGTTTATTATTGTTTTTACTTATGCTACTTTAAACTTTGTGCGGTTAGTAAGTATATGATTGGACTAAACCGTTTAACAACATACCCACAAAAATATAACAACTTTTATTTAAATCGTGTTAATACTAATCACAGCTCATCCGTCAATAATTCGCCATCTGATGACGAAGATGATGCCGATGAGCCGGTGACGGCTGTGCATATGGATCAGAGCGACTATTCTATTAAAAATTTTCTAAATAGCTTCAATTTAGATAACCGTAAGCCGTCAAGCATGAACGTGTTTTGTTGTGGTGGCAATGAGAATATCGCCGCAGCCAAGAAGTTGCTACCAAGTCGTAATGGGCCAGGACAAGTTGTGCAGGTGGTGGCGTCCGAGAAGGGTACGAAAGTTGCAACGGAGATCCAGCGCGCTGGCAGTGGTTGGGATGAGGTGAATATAAGAATTTTAAATTAAAAAAAAAAACAATCTTTTTTCATTTCGCTTTTCTTCTTTTTGCAGTCTGAGGCCAAAAAGAAAAAGACAGATGCTGTGAATGTTTAAAGTCATTGGTGTAACGTTCCTGATAGCGCTAAGATAACATGTGAATGATGTTGCAACCAAATAATGGCTGTAAAAAGGATGTTGTAAATGGAGGGTGCTTGCTGAAAGCGAAAAATATTTAAATAATTTATACTTGCTTACGCTTAACTGAAATGAAACTTCTAATATGTGTATGTGTGATGTTTGTCGATAATTTGCTGTTACATGCAGTTTGGTGTGGTGGAACTTATAAACTATAATACTAGATTAAAGCAGAAAGCTATTTTAGCACTTCATGAATTTCAAAACGCTTATTTTCCTAGGCATAAAATAGTCTATCTTTAAATGCACAGCATATCACAATTCCGAATTTTTCTCACTAAATTCACCAAAGTAATTTATGTATAGGCGAGCAGGGTTGCGTAATTTTTTATAAAATAATTTTGGGTATAATTAGATTTTCAATGTTTAGTTTTTTAAATTAATTTTTCAGTTGCAAAATCGGAATTAAAAATTATTGAAATATAATTCGTTTGATTGTATAAAGGAAGTGCGCAAGCGCGAAGAAATCTAAATTCAATTATTTTATGAATTTTTTATTTTAATCCTCAATCGTAAATTAGCATATTTTGATTTTAAAATATTTTCATCTTCAATCCGGTACTTGGAATTAAAAAACGAAAATAATTTTAATCTTCCAATCCAGCATTTGGAATTAAAAAATATGTATATTTTAATTTTATAATCCATATATTTTGTTATTAAATTATTTTTATTTTTAATTACGTTTAGCATTAATTTTCTTTTGCTTTTTAAACCGGTATTTGGGATTTGAAATTCGAAAACTATGCAGGATTACAAAATCAATTATTTGCAACCTTGTATAAAAATATCTATTAAATCACAAAATACACACATAAAAGATGTAAAATAAAATAATTTGCTAAGCTAAAACCAAATAAAAATAAAAAACACGAAATCCAAAACCCCAAAAAATTGTAATTTATAACACTATAAATTTTGATTGCATGTAAACGATCATTCTATAGTTGTGATTCAGTGTGTGAAGACGTGCGCTCGTATTTTTCTTTGAAAACATTGAAAAAATATAAATATACATAAATATAAAAATGAATAT